>MU913029.1:56279-69783 GCA_036418165.1 Cooperia oncophora
GAGAAGAACTAAAATTCCGACATTCAACCTGACAAACCTTCGAGAAATATCCAACTAAATGAAATCCATAGTCATCATTCTTGGTGACAACATAGAAAAGAAACGGCTCCACATCGTAGTACAAAGTTTTGTGATCAAGAAATAACTTTGCTATTAAACAAAGGTTTTGACAGTATATCCTAAATAAATAAATGTGAACCACCGAAAAAACAAAAAAAGGAAACTTAAAACCTCTAAACATGAGGAGAAAAAAGAAAAAAAGAGAAAATGTCGCGTGCTCATCCTGAGACGTACGCGATCATACTCAAATACGGAAACATTATTATTGCGATAGATCTCATTACCAGGTGGATGGCGCCATTCGCATTTTTTCTACAAAAAGGAATTTAGTGTCGAGATTACAGATAACATCTACCTAAGTATTAGAAGAAAATTAGTTTAGGAAGTGAAGTGTTCGGGGTGCCGGGAGAGGTGCGGCTAATTCACATCATGTTTTAGGGGCAGTGTAGCTCTCACACGATGGATATCCCCAGCGGGGGTCGTATTTGGTCGCTGGAGGAGTGAGGGAGAGGGGACTTATTTGTTCGAGATACAATTACATCCAAACTTTAAATGGTCACTTGGTGGAGGCCTCAGTCCCTCGACGGCAGTTTTAGAAAAACTGGGAACTTCTTGTAAAACTTTGAGAAATGCTAGGTCGAGGGCGACCCGTATTAGCATAGGAAATTCGAGGGGGTGGATCATAATTTCGTAAAAGCAACACAGTAAGTGCTTGCTAGATCCTGCTCGAGCGATGAAATGCACGGAGAAACGCAGCCATCGACGTAAGCACTTCTCATAAATTAATCACAAACAAAGACAGCACATTAATGACAAATGGTGTTCCTACCGCGAAGGAATTTTGGAAGAATGGAAAAAAGCAAGAAAATTGAACACTGTCCGCTGAAGCGGCATCGCACTTCGCTGGATTTCCTTTGTCTGGTTCTCGTTAACTTAGCAGGGTCTCCACTTTGGTCAAACCTGTTAGCTCCTGTGAAGCTGTGAAGTAATCGCTACAGTGAGCCACAGGAATTCACAGTTCTTCACAGGAGAGCCTGTAGAAGCTTAGCTGAGCACCCTTCAATGACCTCACGAGCCAAACTGCCCCAAAAAAATACAGTGCCGACAACCAACGAGGAAACGTACCATAGTCTGTGCTAGAATCGCTTCCGTTTTCATATATTTTAAACAGAATTCACAAATATGCAAAATGGGAACATGAGCGTATTCCTGAGGATACGGAGCACTGTACCAAGTAGAAATTTCGTACGATCCTGAAAAAAAAACCGTGAGCGCAGCTTGAAACATGAAAACACCCTAGGGAATACCCAAACATCTAGAACTGCCACAAGTTCAAACCTAATCGTATCGCCAGTGGCACCTTGCTCGGCGTCCGGGTCTTTCATCGTCGTCGATGCAATCTCCCGAATTGCTTTGTCGATACTCTGAACACATGGTCGTTGAAAATAGCCCCAGAACGGTTCAAATCGAATAGAGGTAACGAATTAATCTCTGGGCTAATGGACGTGTTAAAACACATTTCATGGGCGGGTGGCAAACCGGTTTAACCATAAACTCAAAAGATTGCCAGAGCACTAAATTTTTCACAAGCATCACGGGCAACATTCAGAAAGTGAGGGATCTACCTTGCGCTTTCTACGGTTTGAAACATTTCTGAAACTAATTTGCTCAACATTCTGCTTTGTACAGCAAGAATAAAAATGCTTCTATAGCAAAATGTCGCCAAGAGGTTCATTAGCGGAACACATCACTATTCATTCCGCTATATTTCTTTGAAAGATTTCAAGAAAATGAGCTCTCAAGTGGGCTCCGGCACTTATGGGCACGCCCCACGTTCACTTGATGTTCAGGGGCCAAGCATGGAGGATCAACCACTCTCATAGCTCAAAAATTCTTTAGTAAAGCGCGACCCACTCGCGATGAGGTCATGGCTCCGCCCACTTGTCACCGCTACACCCAGGTTCCATTTCTAAAGGTATCTTGGTGATGCGGTTGTTCCACTACCAGCTTTCTCCATGTCGAATAGTGAGAATGAGGTGATAAGGGAGATGAGGACACTAAAAAGTGGGAGCTCGTCCGACCACGCCCTTTCTTTGCCTTATGCACGTACAAGCGCGATTCGGCATGGGATTTATAAAGACATCTGAAGATCGTTTCTCCGCTTTTTTTCGTTACGTATGTGCTATTCGCCTTCTTCTCATTAGTATTTAAGCCGCACAACTTACCATTTCTGAACTTTCGGGCTTGCTTTAGAAACTATATAATTGCTAGTAAATCAATACCAAAAACCCAAACTCCCCAGCCACAGAGCCTATGATGTCAGCTACAGCCGAGCTTCAAGGGTAACAGTCCCATGCTGTCCCACTCAGAAATCACCAAGAGTGGCCCATAATTGGCAATCGGAGGCAAAACAACAATCAAGCCGTGAGGCTTTCGAGCAAAGCAAAACAACTTAAAGTGAAATTCGGGACAATCGACTAAGAAGGGGCATTTGAATGACACCCTGGTCATTTTTACAAAAAGACATGAGTCCACTCACCTCGGAGGTCTAGGCAAAGAGTCAGTCCCATTATGACAATCCCAGTTTCACATAAGGAGCAAGAAATTTTCTCAATACAACCTTACCCCCCCCCCCCCCAGAAAAGGTTTCCCACCACAACGTCCAACATTTTAACGCCATATGTGAATCATGAGAACGTAATAAACGTAACAGAAAAGAACCAAAGAATCAATGAATTCAATAATTCTGTACAAACCTCTTGCGCCCTCGACTGTACTGCATCGAACATTCGTTGCGCTTGTTCGGTTATTCGAATTTTCCCCTCTTTGTCCACACTCTGATAGTTCTCTTTCTCACCAGAAGGCGATGCCGTGCAGGCCAGAACGTCATCGTTGCGAGCCGTGTGACCACTAGAAGAGGGAAATTAAATAGGGACTATCTATTGTTGACAGGTCTACCCTTCCAGACTAGACATATCTTGACAGAACTCAATCCCCGAAAATAAATCTAGTCCAAAAGATGACACGCTGGTACCAAGACTGGCCCCTAAGGATGGCACCTGCGGCTCGGGCGCCAGGATTTTCGCTTCCAACAGATGAGGTACTTGTGTTCAGAGAGGAGACTATCATCGCAAAAGTAGTTGGAGGGAAGGTGACGCGAGAGTCTATAGTGGGGTGACCACGGCAACTCCTGTCTTCTATGCTCTTCCTCTCACCGGATTGGCGATTCTTTCTTTTTCAAAGCCTCAGACTAAAAACAGCAAGAACGAGTGGAGTAACGGCCTCTCCAAAAACGCTGACGCCAAATGAGGGCCGCATTTCGTGAAGTGGTGTGACACCTTATAAATCATATCTAGGCATATCTAGGGAAGAACTACTTTGACTGCCGCAGCATTAAATCGATAAAGCGCGGTCAGCAACAGATTTCGTTTCAAAACCGCAAGGGCGACGAAGTATGGACGCGGCTTGACGAGCGTGAGAAATTGCCTGAATTCGCTTCGTCAGAAACATGTTCTAAAAGTAGGTTCGAAATTTTCGAGGAGTGGGGCACTGAAATAAGAATAGTGCTGACTGAGGTTATCTGACACCAGTCCCACTTGCGCAAAATAGTCGAAAAGAAATTCATTCCAATCGAATAAAATTAACGGAAGACCCAGACTGATGTTCAACACACACGACTTTACATTTTCAAAGGTTTTTTTTACCTACAGAGAGCTTAAATTGACCGAATTAATGGCTTCCGATTCCATTAACAAGCTTCCAATGTCGGTGAAAAACATGAACGAGAAAATTACGGACTACCCGTAATTCTTTCAAAATCATTGAAGGGTGCGCTCGAACCCGGCCTAGCGAGTAATGTTGACTGAATAAGAAACCTTCAAATTCCTGTTGGAGCCCACATTCACCTCTTTCGGCGACTAGCGAATACGACACTCCCTCTCCTAAGAGGAGTTTTTCAACACTGCGGATCCGTCAAACAACTGTCAAGAAAAAACCTCCTAGGCCAAACACGACCCTTCCTTTCCCTCTAGCGAAAAAAGAATATGATCATTACTGGGGTTCCCCAGCGTACTGCCTGCCCTCTGCGTCACAGCCTTGCTCTGCCTCTAACGCTTGAACCTTGACAAACGAACAACAACCACGAAATGCAAATATTGGCTTATTCTCATGGCCACTTCTTTCACAAACTCACATACTCCCACTTGAACGATCATTTGGCTCAAGGCTATACTAGACCCGACACAACATTTCCTCATAATACGGGGAAATAAGTAAGGCTGCGTTCACAAGAATGCTGAGTTATGGGCAAAAGTCGGACCACGGGCGGGATTCGAACCCGCATCTTCCGCTTTCCGTGCGAATGCGTTCCCTATTACGCTACCGAGGCCACCTTTGACCACTCAGCTCAATGGCTATTTGTGCCATAGCCTTACAGCACTCACACGTTCAACGTGATGAGCCGGTTAGCCGATATCGGCAGTGAACCGCAAGGCTGAAGGCTTTTTACAAGTTTCAAGCTGATATTGTTTGTTAACTGCTGTTTAACGCCGCAGTACGTGATGTACGACTTTTGCCCATAACTCAGCATTCTTGTGATAGCTTTCGAATCGCGTACTGCGGCGTTAAACAGCAGTTAACAAACAATATCAGCTGCGTTCATACTTTGCGTCAGCGCACCATTGTTTCGAGCGCACGCCAGCGCCAGCCATTAAGAAAGTGTAGATATCTATCTATACCCGAAATCCCTGAGATCGGGTAGGCGTGGCCGCCTGTTTCAACCTAACCTGAAGGTGTCTGTGCTTCTGGTGAGATATTTTCATCTTGACACAATTGTTGTCGTGTCTCTGTCCAACACAGAACAAGATGACAGTTGTCCCAGACTGGAATATTCCACGAGTAACCAGTTCCGTGCCATGTTCAAATGCCACGCCTACTCTGGCTCAGGGATAAGGAGGGTGTCTATTGAACGCTAAATTCTGCCAGAGTGCGCCAACGTCTGCCAGCGTTGAGCAAACGAAACTCTGGTAGACTGACGCAAAGCATGAACGAAGCTTAAATAAAACAGCGAAAAAAAAGCAAAAAGGTGAGCAATCAGAGAAAGAAAAACTTACTTCTTGACCGCCTTCCTCTTATTCCGCATCTTCGATGACGCCTGAAATTAAAAGGCGCATTAAACGAGGGCGCATATACTCGGTCCAAAAAAACACAGAGCAATGACTAATGTACGACATGCTATGACACAAGTTGAAACACGGGCCTGTCAGGCAGCCTTCACCTTCACCCCTCACCACGGCGGCGGCCATCGATGCACGACACAAGAACCGGTTCCTCTCGCTAGTGGCGACGAAGGCGACCGCCGCAGTGAAACGACGAATGGTGGCGAGTGGACGTTCATTGGCACCCGGCCAAAAACGAGATACAACTTATGAAGTATGATATAATCGATAGCAAGAACTAGTTCCTGTAAGACTACTAAGAATCAGGACACGCTGTACGTCAGGGATTCCTAGCGAGGGAGTCGTATCTGGTCGCTGGATTGAGATTGGGGGGCACTTGCCATTGAGAAAGATTTCGTTTGTTGTTTCTTCTCAGGAAGCGGAAGGAGGGGGTGCGCTTCTGAAAAAAGCTATAAACTCCATAAACTTTGTTAAGAAGCTTGGAAAATTCAGAAAAATGGTAGGTAGGAACGGGAGAAAGCGCACCAGCACCCCTAAACAGCAGTACGTGGCCTGCTGTGAAGGGAGTCGGCCAAGACAATCGTAATTTGCCGCTCCGTGATTGTCGCGCGCGGCGATGGAGCGCGACGTCTTCTTAACTTGCGCTAGCTCGTCGACTGGAGCACCAGATTTGTTGTAGACTACAGTATCGTACATATTTATGGCTATTTTCGGTTATACCTTGTCTATTGTCGCCCGAGAAACATTGTCGTGTACTAGCGAGATGTAGCACGCAACACCCACCTGCGCGACGAATCACGATTGCTTTGTCACGTACCCTGCTATGAATACCACAAGTGGTGGCCATAGCCAGCTAAACAATGTTGGCCAACGAACGGCAGAAAACACCTGTCTACACAAAAAAGTAATTTCTTTCTGCTTTGATATCTATGGCGCTAATAATCTTGGGGCAGGGGGTGCGACGCCACTACCACTTTGCCAGCATTCCAAATCCCGTAAACTGTATAGATTTGTACAACGGACAACCCTCTCAATACCTGTAAGCAGGAGTTATCACCTGTCAAGACCTTGTAAACTCCTGTCAAACTTGCCAAGATGACTGGTGAAGATAAGCGCTCACAGTGTGGCCAGCCCCGCCTGATACGCCCCTTCATCCGCGACGAACGAGCAAGTAATACTATAATAGCTCGATTGTGGCCCTAATATCACACAAAAGGAACTCTTGTCATAGACTTAAGGCGTATGCTATTTTGACCCTATTAAACCTCGCGAAAAAATCTCATGATTAACCTAGCAGTTGCAGAAGAATCCCATAAAAACCTATAGTCCACCCCATCCCCCCGGATTCGCTGACAAATTCGTTTTTCGAACATCAAAATTAATGAGAAAAATACAATATTTGCACTCTTTTGCAATTCAAACAAAACGAGAAATGATGTGACGGCGCTCCCAATCACACTGTTCCGGACTGTTTTCTCAAGGAACACTGGTGAATGGGCACAAATAAATTACGTCCCCTTAAATTGCGAGCATTCAAAAGACTTGCATTGATTATCCATACAAACTTCTCTAGGATAAATAATAGTTAAAACAAGAAAAATATTCTCTATAGACTACGCAAAAAGCCACGAAAAAATTAACAAAAACTCAAATTTCTTTCTCCTGTTTTGAAATTTCCTTGGAATTTATGACTGTTTTAATTGTTTTGTGATTCGAAATTAGTTTGTTCTTTGGTTACCTGTAGCACCAACACTCTAGTAGTGTACGAATAAATAAATGGGTATAAAAAAGCGAATAAATACCAAAAATGATAAAATCAATATATGGCCGCGAAGTAATGGCCCAACGTAAAACATGCGAAAAAATGTGCACGATGAGCACTCAGTGAACGGCCGAGTGACCTCTAACGAGGCCTGTCGGACCGCTGAGCCTCATTAATCAAACCTTATTCAAACACACTGAGACGCGGGAAATCACCTGGACCAGTTCTCAGGGATCAGTTCGATCATATTCTATCACTAAAATCTTTGACAGATTCAATTCTGAATATTTATTTTCTAAAAATTTAATCGTTTTGATACTTGGAGCCCCTCACTCACTATCGTTATATATTCATTGTTTACGAGAGAGAGAAAAAAATTGCCGGCTCAAAAAAATCGGTCATAGAAATTCTCATTGATTATCGGGGGGACCCATAAACCTTCAGGACATCTAGGAAAAAAATGCGCTAGGGCAATGTAGAAGGGCATTTTGTAATTCCTGTCAACTTGACATGGTAACCTGTAGAGTAGTGAAGCTCCTGTAAAGCGATGGAACTGTAGGAGTTACATTTCCATGCAATTTCTTTGACTTCTAGTCTTGTTCACTGGGGATGCTGGGGAGCGTTGGAGTAGAGGGGGAAGGGTTGTGTTTGGCAACGGCGCCAATATGTTGTCACTAGGGAAGGTCGTCAGGTCGAAGTGGCCATTTGTAATGAGATGTAGCTCACTAGACGTGGTTTTGGACGCTGATCTCGAATCTGCCTTCGAAATTTGCAGAAGCGATTCTCTGAAAAGAATTATGAAAGTTTATTAAGATTAAAATGAAGGAAAACAGTCAGCGCGGCTGCCAGCCAATGCGCATGAATAGCCGGTAAAGCACCCACACTTTCATCGGCGGCATGGTGTAGTGGCAAAGGCCTTGCTTTGCGGGCATGCCATGAAGGGTTCGGATTTCCGAAAGGGAAATTCTTCTGCATTTTTGGGGGAATGTCTCTTTTAAGTCTAGAAAACACTGAAACGCCAAATGGGTGCCATATTCGTGTTCAGGAGAGCAAAACTACCCTTGGCGACAGGTTTCTAGCCAGATGTGAGGTTTTGACCTAACTTTGAAAAACGCGGTAGCAGTTGGCGAATGATGGTCACCAATAGTTCCAGGGCCAGTCTCCTGTCGATTGCTTTTTTTCTTCTCTTTCTTCTTTCTTGGCATTGGAATCTCGCTTCCAGATACCAGGAGAAAACTGAAACAGCAACACCATTAATGGCAAGAAGTGCAAAGAACGCAGGCCTTGTGGCAGGATAACATGTATCTGCAGGCTGAATTAGTGAACATCAACTGAACTAACCCATGGATGATTCACTTTTCGAAGTCAGGTCAAAATGGCAGATTTGGCTAGAAACCTCTACCTAGGCGTAGTTCGCCCCCAGAATACGAATATGGCACTCGCCCAGCGCGAAAACGCCTGCACTGCGCGCCAAGCACGCTGTATTTCTCCTAGATATTAAGGCACAGCGCGGCCAGTAAGCACCGCAACTGTTTTTTTCAGCAGGTCAAGATGTAATGTAGTAGTGACTCACAACCACTTTTTGCCACCTTTGCGCAAGAAGCAAAAAAGTTGAGCTCAGCAGGGATCCGATCCCACGACCTGTTGCGTGGTAAACGCGGTGGAAAAAGATCCATAACTCCGTTCAGAGAATCACTGTGCAAATTCGAAGGCAGATTCGAGATCATCGTCCAAAACTACGTCTAGTGAGCTACTGGTGCCGCGCTTAACCCACTGTCCCTGACAGCCCCAGGATCCGCAGCGAATAAGCCTGTACGCTTGACGGCATTTGGCGCTGGAGGTGTAAAAACTCGTGGGAACAAGGCGAAGGATGGATGGATGCCTAAATCCAGAAGAATGAGCTCTGGGGTTTGTGAACTCTTGAACTCCTTTGTAAAGAAGTAGTTTCGAATCAGGTTTTTAGGAGTTCAGCGGATTCTGGCGCACTGCCCCGCATAGCTGGGAGAATCCCATCAACAGCTCGTACCTGGTCGAGAGCTACTACTCATAGACGATTTTTGTTGTCGACTGGTGACGACCCCCTCTCCCGTTCGACGCCAGGGTCAGGAAAAACTCGTGACCTTTCTAGAAAATTAGGAGAATAGGAAGTTAAGGTAGTAGATTTTAGGAAGTTGATGGGCAACTTCAATTGGGAAATGGAGCAGGGGAGGACGTTGGACTTCGGGAATCCCCAGCGAGATGCGAGGGTCCCATCTGGTCTCTGGAGCGAATGGAGATCGTATTTGTCCTCAAAGTAGCTGAGGTAGGAAGCTGGGAAAATCTAGGAAGGTAGATGATAGAAGGTAGATGTATGATGGGCGATTCGCAAGCGGGTCGTACCAGAGGAGGAAATTCAGGGCGGGGGGAGGGGGTCGTCTTGTACGAGGAATTTCCCTTATGGACAGGACATTCCCTGGAAGGGGGTCGTACTGGAAGAGGAAATTTTCGTAGGAGCATACTCAGATTACCATTTCACCGATCTCTATGCTGTATAGTAATAACAGATCTTTACCAAATGGGCGGCATTTCAATTATATCAGAGCCTCAAACAACGACAGAACAAGAAGAAGCCCGTGACAAACAATTGATAATTCCTAGAAGCCACATGGTTGCACAACAATGGCAACGGCTGGGAGGAGCCAAATTGAATTTTGGATGTGAGAAGGGACTTTAACATGAGACGACGAAAACAACGTCATTTGATGTGGAATCATCTCACTGCAAAGTCACGAAAATGTATGTACACCTCCCCCATCATCATTCGCTGCTTTGAGGGAGCAGCAATTCAAGGATATTGCGCTATAAGGAACGTTTTTTAGGCTCCTCTAACTACCTATTACCAAGAAAATAACTGCAGTAAGTCGACATAAGAGTATCAACATTGTGTATGTGTCATCGATTTTCAGTGTGTCTCGAGAGCCCCACACCCACAAGGTCAGAGTTAGTGCATAGCCGCTAGGAATGTCTGCGTAACGAATAACAATTGAGACACTTCGCATCATTCCAAATGGCCAAAAAGCCATTCATTCCTTGAAGATTTCCCCTGACACTCGGACGAATGCATATCCGTTGACCTTTCAATCGAAAGAAATCAGTCCTTAAGCGAGTGGCTACAATTCGGACCTCGACATTGTAAATAACTGCAAAATCATGCGGTGAAGTTATGGCCTAATAACGGGCGAGACGACAATCAACTTTGTGCTCCTCCTCCTAACGGAGAAATAGCCCATAGACGAGCGAAACGGAGCCAAATTTTGCCCAACCGTTCTTTAAGGAGAACTCGCACAGCGATAGTGAAGCAAGTTTGGTGCTAAACCTTGGAGGGGCATTGGAAGTACTCCTCGAGCAGAAGTGGATACCATCATTCGTCCTTTTTTTCGTTCATTACGGATGACAAAACAAGTCAGGAGCGATTACTTGGCACAGTCGCACAGACTCGACCAAAATCACCAACTAATGCAATGCCCTGTACTCGCTCCAACAACAGGTGGGGAACGAGTTGGTGGCGCGCTACATCTATCCCGCCCGACACGCCCCATCATCCGCAGCGAAAAAGACCGTGAATTGGTTTACCAACACCAGAGCCCCGCCCCTCTTAGATTCGGAAAAAGCTTCATCTTCATTGCTAGGATCTCACTTTTGCACGAAGGTCTTCTGAACGTCCTTCTTCCTACGGCTAGTCCCAACGACCTCTTGGTCTTTCAGAACAAGCAATGACCTGAAAAATGTAGTTTTTTTTTGTGGGGGGAGGGGGAAGGGCGGTCTTAAAAAGCTATTGTGGCTTCAAAAGACAAAAGAAGGACATCACTCACATCTCGGAGCTTTCCCCTAGGTATGGGCGAGCACCTTCATCCCCTAGCTCAGAATCCCTTCTTCGCAACTTCAGCACGAAATACCGTCCGGCATCCAACAACGAGGAAACGGCTTGGCAACGGTTGACTGGCTTTCAAAAAAGCTGGGCACGCTCACAGTTACAAAAAAATGCCCCACCACTAACTCGATCGGTGTCGAAAAGTAGTACAGATCCACTACTTTACTCATGGAACCTTGGTGCGTTCCACTTTGAGCGATTAGCAAGCGGAAAACAGGAACAGCGATTCAGAGGAACTTTTGGGTCCATTACAGTTCATTTTCCCGTTGAAACATTTCAGTAATGGATACGCATATTAATGGGAGAAGTGCCAAGATGAAAGCCAGGCGTCGTCAAAAATACCCAAAACCGTCCTGGGATTAGACTCACAAGTCCTTTCTAATGAACTGATCCAGATGGCTGAATATCCTTTGCTCCAAAGCAAGTCTCCTTAATTAGTTTCTCCTTCCCAATCCCCCGTCTCCATAGCTCTTAATGATATCAGGTCGGAAGGCAGAAACCAATTCAAGGAAGTACAAACATGGGAAATACCGCTTGGATGACTACTCAGATGAGTTGAGAAGGGGTAAGGAAATGCGAGACAAAAGAGGCCGCACAGGGTTTAGAGAATTTTGCTCAAAATCTGGAATTCGACTACATGAGGTCCGACCCACACTAAAGCCATATTCTTAAAAATCCTTAAACGATTTTCTTGGAAGTAGTTGAAGGAATGGTTAAGATTTCTCTCGCTCAATTGACAAGGAACGCATCAAGAGCTGCACCAGCAAGTACAGTCGCTTTCGCTGCTGACTCTGGAGCATGTCAAGGGGCTGGTCCTGGCACGGCGTCAGCCAGTTTCCCAGTTTTGCCGCATGCCAGCTTTCAACAAGTGGTGGAAGAAAGGACTGGCTGTCGCTCCCAACCCGGCCCCCTTGACACGCCCCAACATCTGAAACGGAAACGTCTGTAATGCATTCGAATGACTTCCGGCGAAAAACCAAAGGGAATAGCTCGCTATTTGGGGGCGGGATGGTTGTCGGTGAAGGAGGAAGAGGAGGGCGAGGAGGAGGAAGGCGAACAACATTCTGTGAACTCTTGTTAGCATACTAGCCAGTTTCGTAGCCTTGTTAACCCCTGTAAATCCATGAAAAAGCTAATTTGCTTGTCTAAGCTAATGCTATTATAAAAAAAGCAAATAAACACGGAAAAGTGGGAGTGGATGGAGGGGGGGGGCAAAACAGAAGGAGAAACGATTAGTACCAAAGAATGAAAGAAACACTTTTCACTGAATACGAAAAGCACTCCTGGCTAAAGGAATCAGCTTCATCCCATCCCAAAGCGTTCATCGTCTCCTTCCAGCGCAAGTGCCGGCAAACGTGAAAAAAATGAAGGAAACCACCTGAGCGATCCGTTAGATTTCGATGCCACTTAACAAGAATTTACAGGAGTTCACAAAATATCATGACAGGTTGCCGACAGGACAAGTTAAAGGAGAACTAATCCGCTACTTGGGGGTGGTGGAGTGGTTTCGAGAGAGAGAGAGAAGAGAGAGAGAGAGAGAGGAGAGGCGGATAGGAACAGAAGGAGGAAGAAGGGAAACTTATGACCCTTGGTCAACGTAACCTAGCCCATTTTCGTGAAGTCCGGCGATCTTCTGTAATAATATACCCCGGAATATCACACAAGTGCCAAGGACTTTGAATTAAAATCAGGACAGTATAATTATAGAGTTTTACAAATGTTTTTGTATTTTGGATTAGCGTCAATTATTCTGCTGAAGAACCCCTAGTAATAAGGTCACAAAAGCGCTCAAACATTGCCAGATAAGTGATCGTAGAGTGGAAACCCTCGGCTCAGCAGAAAACTATTAGGTTGTCCGGAAAGTTCTCAGCGTTTTGAGTGTTTCACTTTAAACGATCATAACTTTCTTAATACTCATCGGATTTAATCGAAATAAGCACCGTTCGAATCAGCACACTTTTGCCAATGTGACACCAGTCGATAAATCCCATCAAAGAAAAAAACTGGGTGGTCGAGAGTTCACGAAATCCACGAAGGCTTTTTTGCCTGGTCCTGATTGATGAAGTATTTTCCAGCAAGGAAGTTCTGAAAATGTTTGAAAAGGTGATAGTCGGTTGGTGAAAGGTCTGGAGAATATGGCGGTTGAGGTAGAACTTCAACCCCCAATTCGTTCAATTTATGGATAGTGATTTGTGAAACGTGTGGGCGGGCGTTGTCATGCAAAGGAATCGGACCCTTTCTTTTGATAAGTGTTGGCTGCATCTGACAAAATTTTCGGTACATTTCGTCGATTCCTTCACAGTAGGACTCTGCTGTGATGGTTTGGCCTGGTGACAAAAAGTTATAGTGGATCACACCAGCCGATGACCACCACACTGTGACCATAATCTTTTTTTCGTGAGGATTCGGCTTTGGAAATTGCCTCGGTGGTTCGTCGGCACTGTCCGGAACGTCTCCTGTTATCATACATGATCCACTTTTCATCACAGGTGACAATTCGGTCCAAAAACGGGTCGTTTCTGTTGCGCAAAAGCAGTGAAGAAGAAACCTCGAGACGTGCCAATTTCTGCCGGTCACTCAAATTGTGGGGCACAC
>MU913029.1:69883-86593 GCA_036418165.1 Cooperia oncophora
AATACGTGCTGACTGGCCTGGCCCCGCCCATGTGGACAATAAGAGATCGAACATGAGGAGACGAATCGATACGTGACTAATCCTTGTCACAGATTCTCCGATTCTCCAAATCGATAAGTACCCTTCCCCTCCCACAGGATTTCCCGAAATCTCAATCCTTACGACTGGTCGATTCCTCAAATCGGGAGATATGAAGGCGCCCTGGTCGAACTCCCTAGCACCTCAGGAAAAATAAATAGAAAAGTAGGCGAGGTTGTGCCAGCCGACAACTGAGTAACCCATTCAAGACGTAATCTCCACTGTCACCACTATTTTTCATTGCCTCCTCAAATAATGATTTCCCTCTCGAACATGAACTTTTTTTGAGAATCTGAAGTTTCTCTCAGCCATTTACTACTACTTGGACCAGAACAAACGACATTCAGATGGGGTGATATCAGGGCTATATGACACGTGGAGAACTCCCCCTCCCAGTACGTCTGTCTTCAGCGGAACGATCCTTGCGTTGCGGGGGCAAACGATGTAGTGACTTTGGCTACATCGCGATGCGACACCCAGCTTCCTCGTGGAATTGTTCGGCCAGTGGCATAAACAGGAGCGTGGGTCGTATTCTCCTTCAATTCTGAATAGTACCATCAACTCCCACTCCTGGCGACCATCCCTCTGGAAAGTCGTAACCCGCTGCAGGAGTCGCCAGGAATGGCCTTCGTTCGCTGAGCTCACATGTCGCCTCTGAAATCGGCGGGCCCATATAAAGCACTTATTCTTTGCTACGAATTTTCTATTCGAAGAGTTTGCACCAGTGACTTCCAGAAGTTATTTTACCTCTGTATAAAGCCGTAGCTTGTATGCGCGCACCTAGAATGTCTGACCTCCCATATTCCGACGACAAGCTTCTCAGCGAGTGTTACATGGACCGATGCTCCGATATCTGGTCTTCAAAACTGTCTTAAAGACACTGCTAATAAAGGAAAAGGGAAAAAGAAGAGGGCGCGCATTAATATTCCTCAACCCCAGCAATTCTTAAGACTAGTTAGCCAAGTCAAGGGTTTGAAAAATCAAAAAAGGAGAGCGATGAATCATCTTAATCATCAGTTAGGAGTCTGCAGCGGAATCCCGGCCACTTATTAAACGACCAAATGTCATGAATCTTTACATAAGTGGAGGTTTTTCGATGCGAAAAAGACTGACGAAGAGTCGAAGGAGAAAGGATGAAAATAGGACGACGCAAGGTCACTTTTTCACAAAGACCTTTGGGAATCTTCTGCACGAATGATTTATCGAACGACTGCAACCAACATCCTACAGGAAGGACAAAAACTCATCTAGATCTAATGAGAAAAGATCATTTAAACAGTTCGAAGGGAAACCGTCCTACATAAACACATGTTACAGTACAAAATCGACAAATCGCAGGCGTACGATCAGCAACAATGACGAATCAGTTCGTCTATGAGAAAGCCTACGCCCGAACAGGTTCGTGATGACACACAAAAGGCTCCGCTGCCGCCGATGCCACACCTCCCACATCAAAATCGATTACGACACACCACGAAGAATTCATCGCAGGATACGATTTTCAGTGAAACCGAAGACAGTCTCTCAAAGATCATTATCTATCCAATCCTCGGAAGCTCCCAAAGAGCACGTAATTTAGTAAGGAATCATGAAAGCGCCAGATCGATTCCTTTTTTTGTTGCGATCGAAGAACATACCTAACCCAACGTCAACGCCTTTCCGTACATATATACTCGAAATCCCTGAGATCGGGTAGGCGTGGCCGCATGTTTCAACTTAACCTGAAGGTGTCTATGCTTCTGGTGAGATATTTTCATCTTGACACAATTGTTGTCGTGTCTCTGTCCAACACAGAACAAGATGACAGTTGTCCCAGACTGGAATATTCCACGAGTAACCAGTTCCGTGCCATGTTCATGCCACGCCTACTCTAGCTCAGGGATAAGGAGTGTACTTCATATCATGAAGTTTTGAGGCACGATTGCATACTTCCCCTTCGTAGGCACCCTTCCTTCTAAAAGTAATGTGATCAGTTTTTTACTGGGTTTTCGTTTTTTTTCTCTGTTAGATGGTACGCGCACTGGATGACGCGAAAAAACGATTAGTGAATCAGAGATGGCAGGATATCGCTCTGCTGGTATAAAACGAGCAGTCCGTAGAACTCGTACAGTGAGGCTGCCACGGATCATTCTCAAGATCTTCTCCATGAATTTTTCTCTCCCATGCAGAGTCACTTTGCCACAGGTTGTAACTGAGGGCCGCTATCCAACATACAATCCGGGGGAAGGCGGTGGGACGGGCTCATTTCGAGCACGGGGTACGACTCGTTATTTTGTAGTTTTTCATTCGGAACAATGTTATATCTTCACGGTATCGTTGTCGTGTATAGAATAAAGACACGATCACTTCGTCCTCAAACAGTTGTTTCCTTTCTGAAGTGCAGCCCCACACGTTCAAATGGGAGGACTCCGTCACGCCTTCTTTATCTTGGCTCGGATGTACACAGCTTGCCAAACTGAGGACGCCTAGTCCTCAAAACACCAGCAAATCATTTGATCCTCATTCTGCTCTTCTGATCTCCCACCACATAAAGATCCAGTCTTCCCCTCCCCATAGAAGGCCGTCATGAAAAACGGATCTCAGCACTTGAAGGACAGATGTGTAACAACTGAACAAGCAACCATTTCGACGACTACGTGACGCCGTCCTAACTAACAAGCCAAAAAGAAACAATAGTTACGATTACATCGTTATTCAACTGTGCAATTGCTTGCCAGAACCAAATATGTGGCGTTCTTGAAATCGAACTTTTTCAAAATCAGTTCGGCAGATTGTAACGCAAACATTTTCAAGGTTCCCTGGAAAGACTCCGTCACGAGCAAGAGTATACATTATGTGACTAATCGATCAAAGAGCAGATTGCCTTCTATTTGCGTAGGAAATCACCTTGCTCATATCGATCAACTGGACCTACCTCAATGACACGGCATTAAAAATGCTTTTACGCGCGCATTTATAATTGCTAGATTTCAAAGGTATCAATGATCCGTCCTCTTTAGAGGCCAACGGTGCCAGTGTTTCAGCGGGAGGGTTCGCTGCCGCACAAGAGCGCAAGTCGGGTAGGATTACTCCCGTGAGAAGTTACAGATAGAATCCTTTGACAGAAAGGAGCGCCTTGCGCTCGAAATGAGACACGCGCGCACATTTTCCCTCGACTCTTGTGCGACTATGTTTTTACTGAGGCGAAGATGGTGCAGTGGAGAGGGCACCTTTACTAAGCACACAATGCGGGGGTCAAATAACAGCCACATTGCATTCAATATGGCAAACGACTCTGAATGGAAGTGAAATGCGTGTTACATTTGAAAAAAAAGATTGTCAACGGCGAAGATTTACCTTTTTTTTACTGTATCTTATTACTTTGATTTTTTTGCGTTCCTCACATCACCTACGTATTTTTTGGGACTCATGAAACGCAAATGTTTGTATGTCTTTTTTCCTTTTCCTAGAAAAACAAAAATTGAACCGCTGTTTTGTATAAGATTTCCATGTGGATAGATATTAACCAGCAACGTCCTGGGAGGTGAAGTGCAGAATCGTTAGGAGAATATCGTCAGGGGATCGCACTTGGTAGCTGAGGAGGGGTTGTAATTGCCTTGGGGAGCGGGGGGGGGGGAGAATTTTCCGAACCGCGAGAAACCTTATTCCGGTTGTAAACCTTACTCAGCAGTTTTTCTTTCGTTTTAGGCTCACTATATAGCTCATTCCTCGAGTCACCGGCAACCATACAATTACCATTCAGTTGAAATTGGTAGCTTACTGTTGACTACTTCTCCCCGATCAACGACAGTTTTTCGCGGAAAACTGAAAATTTTTTTTGGAAAACCGAAAAAAGAGGGTAGGAAGTCAGAAAATTGGAAAGACAGCAGGTAAAATAGGGAAGAGTGGTCACATCAGATGAGGAAACGGGGGGAGGGGTCATATTGACACCAGCATTCAACCGTCATTCGAGGCTGTTCCCTGTTGGAAGGATCAAGTAATCGGGGACTGGGAAGAATACACCTATGGCTCCCTTATGGAGTACAATTCATGAAGCAGTGGCCACACGAGTTCAGTCACATGGTTTACATGATCATGCCTCGTTTTGCATGGGCTAAAGCGACTCAACTGCAACCCTTTAACGGTTCAGTCTCAGAAAAATAAAAGGAAACTGACAATTTGAACTATTTATGAATTTTCACCACCTCATTAATTTCCCAGAGATTGAAAAACAAAACATGACTGCTGGTGATCGTACAGCGACACTTAAATAAAACGATGTTATTCTAACGCAGGAAGGGCTGAGTGCCCACACACAACCATCTGCCTCTGCCTTCCGCTGGAAGAAAGAGAACACAGGCAAAGATTGCGCAAAGCCGATAAAAACGTGTACGCCTTTCATCAGAAACACATAAATAAACCGGCGCTTACGACAGCAGATAAAAGCCCACGGCTCAATCATATATTCCATAAGGACCAGTCAAATTACATTTGTCAGCTGAACGGACAACCTGATAACGAATAAACCCCCTTGAATAAAAGAAAAAAGTAGTATACCAAGGTGAATTTGTGAGTTTGCGCATACACAGTTTTTTTTTTCTGATACTAGCCTGAGTCCAGTTGGTCTTCGATGATATTTGGGTGAATCTCGCTATTGAGTCGGTGCTTCCATCCTTCAACTCTTCACGGGATGACAGCCGATCCTTGACGCCTTACGTTTCAACGAGATCATCTCCTTCAGTGCATAGAACTGGAGTTTGAATACGGGGCAACCCAAAAGTGATTTCCTCAACCCCTAAGGAATAGAGCAGTAAGTTCAGCTATAGTTGACTGTGTAGCAGTAACGAAATCTTCAACAGTTAGAACGCTGAGTCATCGTGCAAAAGTCATACAGCAGGCGGGACTCATTACGCAACAGGACGGTGAACTCGCACGTGGACGTGAGGTGCATGGTTCG
This sequence comes from Cooperia oncophora, assembly GCA_036418165.1. NCBI lineage: Eukaryota > Metazoa > Nematoda > Chromadorea > Rhabditida > Trichostrongylidae > Cooperia > Cooperia oncophora. Next base: position 74,898 of record MU913029.1, read on the forward strand.
AGTCCCGCCGGGGCTCTGACTTTTGCCCACTATTCGGTATTCTTCTTAGCGCGTGCTGCGGTATCGAAGACGGTTGTCCACTGAAACACCTTTAAAATATCATCAGCGTTTTGATGCCGAAAGGTTATCAAATGCCACTTCCACTTTCATTCGGAATAGTAATGGCTTTTCCAATGGTATATGACATAATCAATGCTTTGGGGCTAGTCGACGTACAAGTCAGTGTTTGTATACTCTCTGGCGAGCCTGGTAATATACCGGCCGCGGAGGGACAAAAGGTTCGCTTGACCCGGACGGGATCATTGGCACCTCCTGCCATTACATCGTTGGTCATAGCAAGTCGCTGACATTTATCAAAATTGTGAATAAATCAGTAAATAAAGTCCCACACCATTCTATACTATATGTTACGCAAAAACATGAGACGACTATGAACAGCGTAAATCACCGCCCCGTTTCTATCGATCAATATCGCTTCACCAGTGTAGTCAAAATACCTCACCGGACAAACCGTACATTCACTTTGGAAGGACGTTTTTTGGCAGGTGAACGGGTCTGCAGCTCAGTAGCGCGCCCTATCCTATGACCAGAATACATAACGGGCTGAAGGATAGCGATACGCCGCTGACGTCCCGACTCCACGCAGCCACCTCACGACCAGCCTAACCGTACTCAAACGGGCTACTTGCGTGCGCTCTCGAGCATGATTGTTCCCTCCTCTGACTGTGGCATCCGCTGCGGTATTTTGGCATCGAGCAACCACTGCGCCATGAGGAAGCGCGCGGCGCAATTCATGACTATAGCGTATCACTACTCTTCAGCCCTGTGCATTTTCAAGCGGAAAAGTGGATCGCCCGCTGCAGCTGCGGACGCATTCAACTCGCGCATGCCAAGGACTGCTTTCGGAGGTGAACGTACAGTTTGTTTTTAAGTTTTTAAAACAGTCGCGGCGGCGACATTTCACAAAAAAAAATTCCCGATCGTCGCTCGGCACGTTTGCGGCGGTTGACGAATGCCAAATCCCGCTTAGTTTCTGCCAAAACCTCTCATGAGTTGTTTTTTTTTGACGTTCCGTTTACATTTTCTCCTTGGAGAAGTTTTCCTACAATTTTACTTAACTAAGTTGGGTTTTTGTATATTTTTATCTTTCTTGTATTTTCTGGAATCGGAAGAGAATGCGGATCAGGTGAGGAAAGCTGATAGGGATGATTATGACAGGAAGCAAAATCGCTAGAAAACAGGCGAAAAGGAGTGTGGATTCACGGAAGTACACGAATGGCCACAAGAGTTTTGCATGTACTGCCAAGAGTGCATTCCGCTTCGAATGTGTTAGTGTTCGTTGAGATTTTTGGGTGAAATCACTGAGATTTTTGGGTGAAATCACTTCTTGTATTTCTGCCTGCTAATAATAAACGCTATCATTAATTTCATGAACAACACCCATTCATTGATATTTCCTGATTTTGAGATCGGAGAGGTTTCGTAAACCTTAAAGTCAGTCGATTTGGGCAGACATAAATATTTCACCCTGCTAAAGTGTGCATTGAAAACGTCATTTCCTACCTGTGCTGAGGTATCTCCACTCCAGCCAACAAAATTTTGCATGCAAGGTCGAAGTCCACTGCGACACGCGATAACAGCGGTAATCCATGATGCATGGCACCCTCGTCAATAGATATATCGACACCAGAGGCCTGGAAGTTGAAGGTAGCTTCAAACTTTGAAACTAAAACAGTTCAATAATAAAGAGAGTGTTTTCAAAAACCGGTTACAAACCTAGGCAAGATGTACAAAAGCTAGCGATTTTGGGGCAAAAACGGCCAAAATAAATATCGTGTGTCCTGCCCGAAGAAGCTGGGAAAGGGGAAACAGAACAAGTCGATGCAACTAAAGTTGATACCAACGCTGGAAGAGTAATACTGATCCTATTGATCCACGTCTCCACGGTAGAATTCTTTATCGTCTTCTCTATCTCCACCTGCCGTCGAATAATACCTTCACAGATTCGATCGAAGCGTGAGGTGGTCACTGATATAGGGCTTTTTGAAGGGAAGGGGCTCCGGGATGAAGTAGCTACTTATAATCGGTGAAAAGCTCTATGTGCGAAGTCACAACGGCCATAGAGTACCATGTGGATGAGAGAGTGAAAGAAAAGAAAGAAAAAGAGAAGATCGATGCCTTAAAGGGATTGGGTTCAAGTTATCCGTGAACGCAAGCCCTGATCTCTCTCTCCATCTCGTCCATGTCGAGCTCATTTTCCATTCAATCTATCGTCAAACCACTTGGCTTTGCAGTGGAACCCATGTAACTTGAAGAGTATTTTTTTTTGGCAAACCTTCGCTATTGACTTGGATCTTGCCTTCTGTAGGGTCAGTTTCCAAATATTCCGTTTTTCTGGAGTGGAGCTAAAGGCCAATATTGTTTTGTACGGCAATCGGCTGCTTGTATGCTTTGATTTTGAGTTGGCGCTGCAGTTCCTACCTGCTGACGTACGCGAGAAAAACATCGTCAGCACAGAACAAAGTACATGGATTAGCGCGATGCAGATATCGTTTGAGTGCATCCATGAGCCAACAATTAGCAGTAACGAGAGCGCCAAACCTTCTTCTGGATAGTTCCGCAACACATCGGATTCGACTCGCGGTGTCCATATATAAGCATCTCCCTTCACGAGATAAAAGTAATGGAAAAGTAATGGAAAAATCACCTCCCAACTCCTTGAACCATATGGCCTTTCTCGTGATGGTGCTGGTGTCGGCATGGCAACAGCAATTGGATGAGGAGTTCCTTCCCAAGAATAGGTTATGACTGCATAAGCACAACCTTCCCCAGTGTTCGTCATTCCTAAACACGTAGTTCAAAAATTTTACGCACTAAAAAGGAAACAAGTAAAATGATTCTCTGCCAAGTGTTACTCTATTCTCCTCGGCAAAAAATCAGAATTCATAACAACACTGACCACAGAAGATTTTTTTAATAAAGTGTCCGCGTTCGTCAGTTCCCGGATGAATGTAACGGTTGCTCTGCACCTATAAAACAAAACCAACATCGTCTTTATATATTTAAGGAACTCGTGTAGCTCACGAGCAACAACGCGTTATCAGCTTCATTTTGAGCCGTTGTCGCGCTCACAGCTACCGAACGTAGAGAATTAGTGAATTAGGACACGCCCCAAGGTGAGTATACATATTGATTATTAGGTTGGTGCATAAGTTCCCCCCCCCCTGTTTTGATCCTTCCGTATCTCGTTTTCATGGATGTTGGTATTTCGTCATCATGTGTTATGACTTGTACATGATACTCTTTCATCACATTAGCTATCACTCGCCCACCCTGCATTTGCAGCTATGATGCCGCACAATTACCAACGCAAATGTCACAGTGGTGATTGTGCGCATTGTGGCCTTCTTCGGGTCCCAGCCCCCGTCCTTCTGGAACGATGGAACCGACAAGCTGCCTGGGCGTTGGCGTCGAGTAGTGGATGGTGATGGTGCAATACCTCTAATATTCAGGCTGGCTCGCGTATTGAAGGATATTACAAAAAGTCGGGGGAAAGAACTTATGCACCAATCTAATAGAATGCGCCATTTCTGACAGTGGACGAAGGGACAGTACTCGACAAAAGTCTGTATGGGAGTAGATCGACTTCACGCGCTACCGTTTCCGGTAATTACGCAAGCTAGGAATCCGAAAGATGCGCAATCTGCTAGCCGATCGAAACAAGTGGGGTCCTTTGTTGCGTCTCCTAGACGGCGAGTTTTGTTTACACTCGCAAAGTATGAACGTGGCCTAGCAATGAGGGAAAAGGGAATAGGTTGTATGCCATTTTCACTACCAATGGACCTCAAAATCTAATTTCCAAGGGATGAAAAAGGGTGAAAGTGTATCCAAAGCAGTTCAAAGAACGAACGTCATACTCATTTTCGTGGAACGCTGTTCTTTGGATCCTAATGTGTGGACAAAGGGTCCGCGCAGTACAGTAGCGTGCGGCTTTCCCCGGTCCAAAGTGCACGGGAGCGGGGTTGCAAGCTAAGGATACTCAGCAGCTGTTTGCAGACTCCACCCGCGCTGCCAGTAAGCACCAGACATCTACACATAGTCAAAACGCGCTTCTTGTCTGCAGTATCCCCTTCATAGTTGTGGCCCAGCTGGGCATGTTTGCCGGTGCATGACCTGTAATTGGAGGTTGCACCTTACGCCTACGCGGGCGACAAGGAGGACATCGTACCGCAATTTCCAAAGCCCTACTCCCGTTACACATATGAGCGGAGAAAGGCACGCTGCTGCAGCTGCAGACCGCACATGGCAAAGACTCCACGGAGGTGAGTGCACAGTTTGTCTTCGAACAGAAACATATGATTCCCCTCCAAAAACAGCCCTCTCTGCAAGATGAATGGATGTGCAGCAGGGCGCCATTTTCCCCGCTCCAAAGTGTAAGGGAACAGTGCTCTAGACTGGTGATACCCGAGTGCCACCTCCACACTCCACTCGAGCCATCCTCAAGGCGCCTGTGGGGAAACCAAAATCTAGCGGCGAACATATAGCTGCAGAGAATAACCAGGAAAACGAGAGGGTGGAGACAAGGAGCGCCGGCGTCCTAATGTTGAGGCGGTAAGCCGTGCGACCACAGCGCACGTCCGATAACCATAAGGCACCGCAAGCTATCAACAGCGCCTCCACCCCGTAACCATGCATTTGAGTGAAAAAAAGTGATACGCTACTGTGTCTGCAGCCTATTCGCTTCGCACACGGCAAGACTCCACCACTGTGGAGACAGCTTGTCTTTGAGTGAAAAGATAAATCCAGGCTTTCCAATACGAAAATCCAAAAAAGCTGTCCTTATAAATCGGACATTCCCTTTCACACGACATACTTACTATACAACCTTTGAACACTCGGGTCGGGATTTTTATAAAGAAAGGACTAACTTTATAGGTGTAATTCTCGGGAGTCGCCATCATCAATTTACGGGTTGCTGAGCAAAAATTGTAGAATCTGCAAAGGGAACTCTGTCTGACTAAATTCTAACAGCATCAATAGACACTTTTCTAGAAAGCCGAAAACTTCGCACTTTGTCGTTCCTTGGGGAGTTCCCCAAGACCCAAGTCCATCTAGTGTAACTTCATGTCTATGTTCCAATCCGGACATTGCTACGACGAATGTGCCCACTTCAGTAAACTCCTGTGGGACAGTGGAACAAATTAAGGAGGAGCGCACCTAAAATCATGAAAAGTTATGGGAATGAAGAACAATCGACTGTGAAGCAACTCACTCCCCAACTCACCAAGGCTGAGCACGCTGACAAGATGTGTCGGGCTGGAGCGAACGGATTCAGCCTGTTGGCTGTATAAAGGCCAGTCAAGGTGCATTCCAACAACATCATTTGTGACGAAAATCCGAGAAGGAGCCATTTCAGTAGGTTTCAATGATTTCTGGACACCTACAAGACGAAGGTGAGCTTACTCGTAAGACAAATGTACCTTCTAAAACTGACGAAATAAGATGCACCTTCTTCTTCCCCGGAATACTCCACAAGTTGCTTGAATGATCACGTCGAGACTCTCCACAATGAGGTCAGCGACGGATACCTCACCAACATTACTGGTCTAAAACAGCAGTAAGCTTGCCTTGGTAGATTTCTCTGGGCAGAATATTATGGCGACAAGTTACGTTAAAACGCATAAGTGTAAATGCCTTTCAACGAACAGCAAGAATGGAATTCAATGAAACTGACTGCGCTGATCGAGCACCTCGTCTAGCTGCTCCACGAGTCAGATGAGGTTCTCAACTTCAGACTGCCACTCTACTGACTTAGCTACGCACGGCATAACTCTCTTGTACTTCGATAAAAACTGATCACTTTCATCTGAAAATACTAACTCATACAAAGGCTAAAATCATGAACATGACAGCGTTTTATCCTCGAATCTGGCATCATTTCATCATCCTCTGAAGATAGAAGGCGTGTTTGGCCTGGACCTTGGTAGCAGACCCAGTATTTGACTCCCGGAGCGCGCGTGCGGAGAGCGTGCCAGTTGTCACCCTCCGCCTCGAGGAAAGTCCAAATATCTCTTACAGAAAATAAATGGGCTCCCAGAGAGGCAGACTTAAGCACCATCCGCTCTACTAAACCCACAGCACCGTGAGTTGGGCGAAGGAAGACGAGAGACCAAACGTGCTAAACAGCGGCCAATATAGCAGGAAGCTCGGAAAAGGCTGTTCTGCACCGATGAGGCATTAAATTGCGATCTTGTCCATCAATATTTACATACAAAAGAGACGCAAGCTCGGCCATCAACTTCCCAAATTTCAGCACGAAGCTGAACCAAAAGACCAAAGGTATCGTCCAGCAGCGCAAATCTGCCACTTGTTGCTCATCGGTTTCGGCTCAATCTGAGAATAGCTCGTAGGGGAGGTTTGTGGTCAAACAGGAGACCCCGAGACAAAATTCGTTTCTCTGTGTCAGCATCATTTGGCGCCCTACCAAGGCCTAATTAGAAGCAAAGAAAAACAAACATGGGAAAGGAATACACTCCACAACACAGATGATCCGTTTCGCTCGGTATCGCAGACGAAATTCATGCAATTGCAGTCAACCCGCGAGCTCATCAGTGCGATAGGTTGAAGACAAGAGGACATAGACTACATAGGGGAAGGTGTGAGAAATAGGACAAAAAGAGAGAGATTGTAAAAAAGGGGGTAAACATGCAAAGTTCATGCATCAAGATGATGATGAATTACACATAATAATGAAAATTAAGCCTCGAATGAGAGAGATTCCTCCCTTCCTAGACACAGCTCTAGTGGAAAACAGAGGATCAGGGGGACCCGACACCTGCCTGACTCCATAGGAGTGCCAACGCCTTGTTATATCCGTGGACAGTGCGTCACTTACACGCGACCGCACCTTCTCTGCTTTTTATCGAGAACAAGCCTCTTTTTACCGAGAACGACCTGAGGAAGAGTTCCTTACTCCATTCAGACTAAGTTTTGGCAAAGATCGCATGATGCCGGCATCGAGGGGTTAGATTTAGTGAAGTAAGTCATGATGAAAAACGGCTCTCAATGGCACTGAAAAATACTGCCACATTCATGATCAGGACGTGCCTGACAAACAACTCCCTCACATAATGTTTTCTACTTTGATGGTAAATGAGAGACGAGTTCGTGCCTGATGGCCCAAAGGGGGAGGGCGACTAACGTCGACGTCCACGCATTTTGCCAGATCGATTTTTATGCTTTTGCATGACGAACCTCGCTCAAGGGCGGAAAGTAATGAACACGGACAAAGAAAAAAGCATAGCAAGCGGTGAGAGCAGCGCGCACATACTTCCCGATTTGGTCGCTCTGATTGGCAAGGATTGGTACCGTTACCTAGTTCCGCGCGATCAGTACAACTAAAATGCGAAATATGAGGCACTCTGAGAACATCGTGTCGCTTCCTGTCGTGAACGGATTTAGTGTACACTTTCACATAATTTTTTTATGAATCCGTTAGAGTAGCTCCCTCGAAGTGGGATTTGCCTCGTTTCCAATCATGTGTCACGCAATGCCATAAGATACATGTCGAAGCATAAAACAGGTGCGGTATTTTTGGAATCAAGTCATCCCTCCAAGGTACAGCATCGGTATTCTATCGCATGCCCCAAACCAACGAGTATCAGAAACAGAGATTCAGAAAATAAACCGATCGATTGGATCTGCGAATAGAAGTAGATACGCACCGTTGATTGGCTCTTCTCGGAAAAGGGACACATACTGATTTTTCCACACGGGAACAACTACACCTGTCCCTCTTCGTCATTTCCATAATAGAATCGCAAGAGAGAGAAGCGCGATGCAGTTTCTCTCACCAATTCTGTTCACCATTTCCAGGCTTACTGTGAAGATTCCCTCAAGAATAAAAGCGGGAATTGGAGAAAGAAAAAAGCAAAGTCACTTTGCACTTCAAATGAATAAAGCCATCACATTTAGCCATTGTGCAGCAAATGACAAGGATGGAGGTTGTACAGTAGTAAGTAATACACCTCCCCACAAATCTCGGCTCAGAGATGGTCCCAGCACCAGGCAATCATCGTCATCTTTTTTTTGTTGTACAAGCAGTACAAGTAGTCCTCAATACCTAAGATTGCTTCACTTCGCGGCTTTACAAGTAACGAGTGCGTTGTGACCCTCATAAGTGGCATTTCTGACGCCTGTCTAGTTGCCCCGCCCACCAAAAGTCGAAGGCTCAGAGGTTCCGTCACAAGTTCAGAGTCTACACGGCGTTTTTTGCTTTTTTCTATTAGACGGCATAAGCATTGGGTGATGCGAAGAAGCGATTAATGCGCCAGAGGCAGGCACCATATAGTTTTAGACCATCAAACAGCAGTTCTGCCGGTTCGTCCGAGAAGGCTACAGGTCCCTGCTTAGGGTGTCCATCAAGTTTCATTTGTTTTTCACTTCCCTGGAGTAGGGTTATTTAGCTTGTACTATATGCTTACAATTGAACACAGCTATCCACAATATACAGTCACGGAGTGTGTCTTCCTCCCCCCCCCCCAATATGAGCGATCGATGCCGATCGATTCTCGTCTGCGGCTGCGTTCGCGTCTATAGGATGGAGCGCTGTTGCAATGCGCGTCGTAGAGCATAGACGCGCGTCATCGCGAAGTCTAAAGCTTCCATTGTAGACGTAATAGACTGTCAGCCTGTCAATATGACAAGTGTGTTGGACCGGTTTTGTATCATGACGAGCTAGCGAGCTTTACAAGTCCTATAACCACAAACTGCGATAGCCCTGGACAAAGTCATGAGGAGAAGGCAGAATGCCCTCTACTCGAGTAGCCTCTGGGTCGACTCTGTGCGTATTCTCCTGAGTCGCAATTTCTACACATTCGCAAAGTACGAACGCGGTTAAACCTTCTCAAGTTGTAGCTCGCCTCCTCTAAATGGTACCAATTAGTAGAACGCCCACAACATGGGCACTTAACTATTTGAATTAAAGAGCGTGAACGCCAGTCGACGTGGGAACGTAGTTGGAGGGACCACTCGGCCAGCTTCCTATCCCTTCCCCTGGTGAGGCCGGCCCCCCGCTTTCTACTGATATTATTCCATCTTCCTTCTTTTGAGTTACCCTATCCATCTGAAAAGCCTAGGAAACAGAAAGGATTTCCTTAGAGTGAAAGGCAAAAAAACCACCTTCATCACTTTTTACAAGCTTCTATTTCATCAGTTCCTTTCTTTCCTTCTTTATTTGATTCAGCAAAGGTTACGTCTTCTCTTTAAGACTACATTTAGGCGATTCAGGTCGCGCGCACTCTTACAAGGGAGGTCGTTCAGGGCGTGGTGCGCTTTTCGAAAACGGTTTCCTGCATATTGTAGGGGCTCATGCAAGGACCTGAAAAGTGTGCTTCATTTTCGCTGCGCGCTTCCAGGAAAGGTAAAAAACGAGTGAAAAGAAATCTTTGGAATCTGCTTCGTTCTGGGCCTCTATACGGCGTAGCTCGCTTGCAACTTTGACCAGCTGCTGAGTGGGGGTCCTTATAAAGGGGCTATTTGAATCAAAGCGAAAAATCGCCGCAAGTGAGCCTCCCAACTTGGGTCACGTGCTCAAGGGTGAACGACTTTTGCAACAGTTTCATCAACGATTAGAGCGCTACACAGATTCGAGCATCCATCAATGGCCTAGTGGATAGAGTGGAGGTCTCGCAATCGGACAGTGAGGGTGGGGTTGATGGTTCGACTCCCCTTGCGTCGCGGCTTTTTGCATTTTTTAGATTTCGCTGTTCTCGCTTCCATTAGTGTCTGCGCTGCATATAACTCGGATATTTGCCATTTATGGGCACATTCTGAGAAGCTGTACCTCATGAGTCAATGGTGCTATTCAACTATTTCGATTTTCACGCACCACTGAACAAGAGTGTTGCTAGACGTTGATCCTCATAGGCTATACAGTGGATCTGATTGCGAATTTAGCAACTTCTGGTGTGGTGTCAATTATAGACAATTTGGGGCCACATCTTCTTTCCACTGAATTCGTTATGTACACCAATATAGGGAACGTTCAGCGCTATTCTGTCGCCAAATTGCGTGGACGCCAAGAATAGGTGTTATATTTGTGATCAGGGCCACTGGTTACCACTAAAAAACGAATTTCAAGGTCAAACATGTTTTGACCTTCTTGGGTTTACTGATTGGATTTTCCGGGGTCCGTAGCATCAACGAATACGCATCGCTGAGATCGCGAAGATGTGAGACTTCGCTCAAATTGCTGACCAAACGATCACCTATTAGGTTTTCGGGAAAGTTCTGTCATGAATTCTTGAAACCAAGTATTCGCCGATTACCTGAAGAGGGCTAACCGGTAATGTGAGCATTTACACATTAAGGACTGATCGGTGCAATTGAAAACGTGATCGGTGCAACTGAAAGCGTGCGCATCGATCGTCGAATCGCGCGATCGGAGCGCTGCCGTCGCGAAGTATGAACGCTGCCTTAGTGTAACTGGCTCGGCTCCTGCTCATCCTTATTCTGCATAATGGACAATAATGTTATCCGCTACCTTCAGCACCGACCCCTTCTTCAAGCGCTTCCTTAATATCTCTTCTACCACCCTGGCAGCCGTCGACGCCAGAATAATCTAGCTGCACAAGGACAATGTCTACAGTAATCAGTCAATCTTCCACGATGCTAGCTCTTCAGAGCGGGAGCCTACGGTTCGAATGACGAAGTGAGGTTCGGGAGTACCTGTAAACTCAGGTCTAGATAGCAGTGGATCGGGAAACTACTGGATGAAAGAAGCTGCCTCCTCGGTCAATCCGTACGCAAGGCAGCTACGAGATCTGAAGCGAATCGTCAAGCAGAGGGCAAAATCCATCGGCACAGTCCGTCTTCAACGTGCTGGTGCAGCACACCCCGTCAAAAAAAGTTCGAGCCGTACTTCATGCAATAGAGCTGGATGGCTCTCCCCTTGCACCAATGTAGTCCAGACATTGCTTTTTCTGACATGCTTGTCGCCTCCCTATTCAATCAAACCGTTACAACAGCGAGAAAACCTCCACGACCTTGAGCGCCCAAGTCAAAGTTGAGATGATGTCCAACTTTGCGTCGCGCCGGCGTGCATTGTTAAGCGATGGCATCCACGAACTGTCCAAAAACTGGCAAGGATCTCTCAATAACATTGCCGCTCTTGTACGCCTCTCTGCCAAAAGAAAGTCTAATTTGAAAAAATGATACGGAACTTTCCCGCCAACCTCATGCAACAGAAAAAGTCAAAAAAATTTTTTGCTCAAAACTTGCTCCTAGGGGTAATTGGCAGTCCTGATCATGATTCTAAACTCCAGTGCCATCTGGCACCGGCATAGCGCCGAAGAGCTGAGTCTGTGCATACAAACGAATTCGAACGAAAAAGCAGTTTTGCTCCATAAAAGTAGGATTGTTCAGTTTATCGTGAATGTTTTCGCAAAATTATTTAGAAACATGGATCCAAAAAAGGAAAAACTGTAAGAAAAGCAAAAGTTTTGTCCTCGGTGGGATCTAAACCATCGACCTATTTTTTACGTTTTTTTTATTCGTAGAAGCGCGCAGCGAAAATGAACCTCAGTTTTGTGGTCCTCGTACGTGCCCCTACAACATGCACAAGACCATTTTGAAAAAGCTCACCATGTCCTGAACGACCTCTCATGTTAGCCCTAGCCCTTTTGAAGGGATGCAGA
>MU913029.1:89338-107022 GCA_036418165.1 Cooperia oncophora
GTGTGCCTTGAAAACGTCATTTCCTACCTGTGCTGAGGTATCTCCACTCCAGCCAACAAAATTTTGCATGCAAGGTCGAAGTCCACTGCGACACGCGATAACAGCGGTAATCCATGATGCATGGCACCCTCGTCAATAGATATATCGACACCCGAGGCCTGGAAATTGAAGGTAGCTTCAAACTTTGAAATTAAAACAGTTCAAGAGTAAAGAGAAGGTTTCAAAAACCGTTACAAACCTAGACAAGATGTACAAAATGCTAGCGATTTTGGGGCAAAAACGGCCAAAATAAATATCGTTTGTCTGCCGAAAGCTGGGGAAAGGGGAAACAGAAACAAGTCGATGCAACAGTTGATCCAACGCTGGAGAGTAATGACTGATCCTATGATCACCCCACGGGTGGAATCTCTTTATCGTCTTCTCTATCTCCACCTGCCGTCGAATAATACCTTCACAGATTCGATCGAAGCGTGAGGTGGTCACTGATATAGGGCTTTTTGAAGGGAAGGGGCTCCGGGATGAAGTAGCTACTTATAATCGGTGAAAAGCTCTATGTGCGAAGTCACAACGGCCATAGAGTACCATGTGGATGAGAGAGTGAAAGAAAAGAAAGAAAAAGAGAAGATCGATGCCTTAAAGGGATTGGGTTCAAGTTATCCGTGAACGCAAGCCCTGATCTCTCTCTCCATCTCGTCCATGTCGAGCTCATTCTCATTCATATCTTATCGTCAAACCACTGCTTTGCAGTGGGGACCCTATGTACTTGAAGGGTATTTTTTTTTGGCAAACCTTCGCTATTGACTTGGATCTTGCCTTCTGTAGGGTCAGTTTCCAAATATTCCGTTTTTCTGGAGTGGAGCTAAGGCAATATTGTTTTGTACGGTCACTCGGTGCTTGTATGCTTTGATTTTGAGTTGGCGCTGCAGTTCCTACCTGCTGACGTACGCGAGAAAAACATCGTCAGCACAGAACAAAGTACATGGATTAGCGCGATGCAGATATCGTTTGAGTGCATCCATGAGCCAACAATTAGCAGTAACGAGAGCGCCAAACCTTCTTCTGGATAGTTCCGCAACACATCGGATTCGACTCGCGGTGTCCATATATAAAGCATCTCCCTTCACGAGATAAAAGTAATGGAAAAATCACCTCCCAACTCCTTGAACCATATGGCCTTTCTCGTGATGGTGCTGGTGTCGGCATGGCAACAGCAATTGGATGAGGAGTTCCTTCCCAAGAATAGGTTATGACTGCATAAGCACAACCTTCCCCAGTGTTCGTCATTCCTAAACACGTAGTTCAAAAATTTTACGCACTAAAAAGGAAACAAGTAAAATGATTCTCTGCCAAGTGTTACTCTATTCTCCTCGGCAAAAATCATCAGAATTCATAACAATACTGACCACAGAAGATTTTTTTAATAAAGTGTCCGCGTTCGTCAGTTCCCGGATGAATGTAACGGTTGCTCTGCACCTATAAAACAAAACCAACATCGATCTTTATATATTTAAGGAACTCGTGTAGCTCACGAGCAACAACGCGTTATCAGCTTCATTTTGAGCCGTTGTCGCGCTCACAGCTACCGAACGTAGAGAATTAGTGAATTAGGACACGCCCCAAGGTGAGTATACATATTGATTATTAGGTTGGTGCATAAGTTCCCCCCCCCCTGTTTTGATCCTTCCGTATCTCGTTTTCATGGATGTTGGTATTTCGTCATCATGTGTTATGACTTGTACATGATACTCCTTTCATCACATTAGCTATCACTCGCAGACGGGCCTGCCATTTGCAGGCCTATGTGCCGCACAATTACCAACGCAAATGTCACAGTGGTGATTGTGCGCATTGTGGCCTTCTTCGGGTCCCAGCCCCCGTCCTTCTGGAACGATGGAACCGACAAAACTGCAATATATCAAGGCGTCGAGTAGTGGATAGGTGATGGTGCATACCTCTAATCTTCAGGCTGGCTCGCTATTGAGATATTTACAAAAAAGTCGGGGGAAAGAACTTATGCACCAATCCTAATAGAATGCGCCATTTCTGACAGTGGACGAAGGGACAGTACTCGACAAAAGACTGTATGAGAGTAGATCGACTTCACGCGCTACCGTTTCCGGTAATTACGCAAGCTAGGAATCCGAAAGATGCGCAATCTGCTAGCCGATCGAAACAAGTGGGGTCCTTTGTTGCGTCTCCTAGACGGCGAGTTTTGTTTACACTCGCAAAGTATGAACGTGGCCTAGCAATGAGGGAAAAGGGAATAGGTTGTATGCCATTTTCACTACCATATGGACCTCAAATCTAATTTCAAGGATGAAAAGGGTGAAAGTGTTCCAAGCAGTTCAAAGACGAACTGTATACTCATTTTCGTGGAACCTGTTCTTTGGATCCTATGTGCGGGACAAAGGGTCCGCAAGTACAGTAGCGTGCGGCTTTCCCCGGTCCAAAGTGCACGGGAGCGGGGTTGCAAGCTAAGGATACTCAGCAGCTGTTTGCAGACTCCACCCGCGCTGCCGTACCGCCACCCAGACATCTAGCCATAGTCAAACGCGCTTCTTGTCTGCAGTATCCCCCTCATAGTTGTGCTCTGCAGCTGGGTGCATGTTTCGGTGCACGACCTTGGTATTGATGGGTTGCACCTTTACGCTAGCGCGGGCGGGACAAGGAGGGACATTCGGTACCGCATTTCCAAAGCCCTACTCCCGTTACACATATGAGCGGAGAAAGGCACGCTGCTGCAGCTGCAGACCGCACATGGCAAAGACTCCACGGAGGTGAGTGCACAGTTTGTCTTCGAACAGAAACTATATGATTCCCCTCCAAAAACAGCCCTCTCTGCAAGATGAATGGATGTGCAGCAGGGCGCCATTTTCCCCGCTCCAAAGTGTAAGGGAACAGTGCTCTAGACTGGTGATACCCGAGTGCCACCTCCACACTCCACTCGAGCCATCCTCAAGGCGCCTGTGGGGAAACCAAAATCTAGCGGCGAACATATAGCTGCAGAGAATAACCAGGAAAACGAGAGGGTGGAGACAAGGAGCGCGTCTATGGTTAGGCGGTAGCCGTGCGCCACAGCGCACGTCGTCCCAAAGGCACCCAACTATCAACACCCTCCAGCCCCGTAACCATGCATTTGAGTGAAAAAAAGTGATACGCTACTGTGTCTGCAGCCTATTCGCTTCGCACACGGCAAGACTCCACCACTGTGGAGACAGCTCGTCTTTGAGTGAAAATAAATCCAGCTTTCATAAGAAAAATGCTCAAAAAGCTGTCCTTATAAATCGGACATTCCCTTTCACACGACATACTTACTATACAACCTTTGAACACTCGGGTCGGGATTTTTATAAAGAAAGGACTAACTTTATAGGTGTAATTCTCGGGAGTCGCCATCATCAATTTACGGGTTGCTGAGCAAAAATTGTAGAATCTGCAAAGGGAACTCTGTCTGACTAAATTCTAACAGCATCAATAGACACTTTTCTAGAAAGCCGAAAACTTCGCACTTTGTCGTTCCTTGGGGAGTTCCCCAAGACCCAAGTCCATCTAGTGTAACTTCATGTCTATGTTCCAATCCGGACATTGCTACGACGAATGTGCCCACTTCAGTAAACTCCTGTGGGACAGTGGAACAAATTAAGGAGGAGCGCACCTAAAATCATGAAAAGTTATGGGAATGAAGAACAATCGACTGTGAAGCAACTCACTCCCCAACTCACCAAGGCTGCATCGCTGACAATGATGTGTGCGGCTGTGGCGAACGATTCAGCCTGTTGGCTGTATAAAGGCCAGTCAAGGTGCATTCCAACAACATCATTTGTGACGAAAATCCGAGAAGGAGCCATTTCAGTAGGTTTCAATGATTTCTGGACACCTACAAGACGAAGGTGAGCTTACTCGTAAGACAAATGTACCTTCTAAAACTGACGAAATAAGATGCACCTTCTTCTTCCCCGGAATACTCCACAAGTTGCTTGAATGATTTCACTCGAGACTCTCGATGAGGCATGCGACGGAGACTCACAACATTACTGGGTCTAAAACAGCAGTAAGCTTGCCTTGGTAGATTTCTCTGGGCAGAATATTATGGCGACAAGTTACGTTAAAACGCATAAGTGTAAATGCCTTTCAACGAACAGCAAGAATGGAATTCAATGAAACTGACTGCGCTGATCGAGCACCTCGTCTAGCTGCTCCACGAGTCAGATGAGGTTTCTCAACTTCAGCCTGCCACTCTGACTGACTTGCTCCAGCGGCAAACTCTTCTTGTACTTCGATAAACTGATCACTTTCATCTGAAAAATAGCTCTCATACAAAGGCTAAATCATGGAACATGACAGCGTTTTTATCCTCGAATCTGGCATCATTTCATCATCCTCTGAAGATAGAAGGCGTGTTTGGCCTGGACCTTGGTAGCAGACCCAGTATTTGACTCCCGGAGCGCGCGTGCGGAGAGCGTGCCAGTTGTCACCCTCCGCCTCGAGGAAAGTCCAAATATCTCTTACAGAAAATAAATGGGCTCCCAGAGAGGCAGACTTAAGCACCATCCGCTCTACTAAACCCACAGCACCGTGAGTTGGGCGAAGGAAGACGAGAGACCAAACGTGCTAAACAGCGGCCAATATAGCAGGAAGCTCGGAAAAGGCTGTTCTGCACCGATGATGGCATGTAATATTGCGTGGCTGTCCTCAATATTTACATACAAAATGAGACGCATGCTCGGGTCAACACTTCCCAATTTTCAGCACGGAAGCTGACCAAAAGACCAAAGGGTATTCGTCCAGCACCAAACTGCCACTTGTTGTCATCGGTTTCGGCTCATCTGATAGCTCGTAGGGAGGTTTGGTGGCAACAGGAGACCCCGAGACAAAATTCGTTTCTCTGTGTCAGCATCATTTGGCGCCCTACCAAGGCCTAATTAGAAGCAAAGAAAAACAAACATGGGAAAGGAATACACTCCACAACACAGATGATCCGTTTCGCAGACGAATCATCATTGTCTAGCCAACCCCGAGCTCATCAGTGCGATAGGTTGAAGACAAGAGGACATAGACTACATAGGGGAAGGTGTGAGAAATAGGACAAAAAGAGAGAGATTGTAAAAAAGGGGGTAACATGCAAAGTTCATGCATCAAGATGATGATGAATTACACATAATAATGAAAATTAAGCCTCGAATGAGAGAGATTCCTCCCTTCCTAGACACAGCTCTAGTGGAAAACAGAGGATCAGGGGGACCCGACACCTGCCTGACTCCATAGGAGTGCCAACGCCTTGTTATATCCGTGGACAGTGCGTCACTTACACGCGACCGCACCTTCTCTGCTTTTTATCGAGAACAAGCCTCTTTTTACCGAGAACGACCTGAGGAAGAGTTCCTTACTCCATTCAGACTAAGTTTTGGCAAAGATCGCATGATGCCGGCATCGAGGGGTTAGATTTAGTGAAGTAAGTCATGATGAAAAACGGCTCTCAATGGCACTGAAAAATACTGCCACATTCATGATCAGGACGTGCCTGACAAACAACTCCCTCACATAATGTTTTCTACTTTGATGGTAAATGAGAGACGAGTTCGTGCCTGATGGCCCAAAGGGGGAGGGCGACTAACGTCGACGTCCACGCATTTTGCCAGATCGATTTTTATGCTTTTCAATGACATCCTGCTGCTCCTAAGGGCGGAAAGTATGAACACGGACTAAAGAAGGGTACAAAGCATAGCATAGCGTGAGAGCGCGCACATACTTCCCGATTTGGTCGCTCTGATTGGCAAGGATTGGTACCGTTACCTAGTTCCGCGCGATCAGTACAACTAAAATGCGAAATATGAGGCACTCTGAGAACAATCGTGTCGCTTCCTGTCGTGAACGGATTTAGTGTACACTTTCACATAATTTTTTTATGAATCCGTTAGAGTAGCTCCCTCGAAGTGGGATTTGCCTCGTTTCCAATCATGTGTCACGCAATGCCATAAGATACATGTCGAAGCATAAAACAGGTGCGGTATTTTTGGAATCAAGTCATCCCTCCAAGGTACAGCATCGGTATTCTATCGCATGCGCCAAACCAACGAGTATCAGAAACAGAGATTCAGAAAATAAACCGATCGATTGGATCTGCGAATAGAAGTAGATACGCACCGTTGATTGGCTCTTCTCGGAAAAGGGACACATACTGATTTTTCCACACGGGAACAACTACACCTGTCCCTCTTCGTCATTTCCATAATAGAATCGCAAGAGAGAGAAGCGCGATGCAGTTTCTCTCACCAATTCTGTTCACCATTTCCAGGCTTACTGTGAAGATTCCCTCAAGAATAAAAGCGGGAATTGGAGAAAGAAAAAAGCAAAGTCACTTTGCACTTCAAATGAATAAAGCCATCACATTTAGCCATTGTGCAGCAAATGACAAGGATGGAGGTTGTACAGTAGTAAGTAATACACCTCCCCACAAATCTCGGCTCAGAGATGGTCCCAGCACTCAGGCAATCATCGTCATCTTTTTTTTTGTACAAGCAGTACAAGTAGTCCTCAATACCTAAGATTGCTTCACTTCGCGGCTTTACAAGTAACGAGTGCGTTGTGACCCTCATAAGTGGCATTTCTGACGCCTGTCTAGTTGCCCCGCCCACCAAAAGTCGAAGGCTCAGAGGTTCCGTCACAAGTTCAGAGTCTACACGGCGTTTTTTGCTTTTTTCTATTAGACGGCATAAGCATTGGGTGATGCGAAGAAGCGATTAATGCGCCAGAGGAGGCACCATATAGTTTTACCATCAAACAGCAAGTTCTGCCGGTTCGTCCGAGAAGGCTACAGGTCCCTGCTTAGGGTGTCCATCAAGTTTCATTTGTTTTTCACTTCCCTGGAGTAGGGTTATTTAGCTTGTACTATATGCTTACAATTGAACACAGCTATCCACAATATACAGTCACGGAGTGTGTCTTCCTCCCCCCCCCCCAATATGAGCGATCGATGCCGATCGATTCTCGTCTGCGGCTGCGTTCGCGTCTATAGGATGGAGCGCTGTTGCAATGCGCGTCGTAGAGCATAGACGCGCGTCATCGCGAAGTCTAAAGCTTCCATTGTAGACGTAATAGACTGTCAGCCTGTCAATATGACAAGTGTGTTGGACCGGTTTTGTATCATGACGAGCTAGCGAGCTTTACAAGTCCTATAACCACAAACTGCGATAGCCCTGGACAAAGTCATGAGGAGAAGGCAGAATGCCCTCTACTCGAGTAGCCTCTGGGTCGACTCTGTGCGTATTCTCCTGAGTCGCAATTTCTACACATTCGCAAAGTACGAACGCGGTTAAACCTTCTCAAGTTGTAGCTCGCCTCCTCTAAATGGTACCAATTAGTAGAACGCCCACAACATGGGCACTTAACTATTTGAATTAAAGAGCGTGAACGCCAGTCGACGTGGGAACGTAGTTGGAGGGACCACTCGGCCAGCTTCCTATCCCTTCCCCTGGTGAGGCCGGCCCCCCGCTTTCTACTGATATTATTCCATCTCTTCTTTTAGTTACTCTCTATCCACTGAAAAGCCCAGGGGAAACAGACAAAAGGATTTCCTTAGAGTGAAAGGCAAAAAAACCACCTTCATCACTTTTTACAAGCTTCTATTTCATCAGTTCCTTTCTTTCCTTCTTTATTTGATTCAGCAAAGGTTACGTCTTCTCTTTAAGACTACATTTAGGCGATTCAGGTCGCGCGCACTCTTACAAGGGAGGTCGTTCAGGGCGTGGTGCGCTTTTCGAAAACGGTTTTTTGCATATTGTAGGGGCTCATGCAAGGACCTGAAAAGTGTGCTTCATTTTCGCTGCGCGCTTCCAGGAAAGGTAAAAAACGAGTGAAAAGAAATCTTTGGAATCTGCTTCGTTCTGGGCCTCTATACGGCGTAGGTCACTTGCAACTTTGACCAGTTGCTGAGTGGGGGTCCTTATAAAGGGGCTATTTGAATCGAAGCGAAAAATCGCCGCAAGTGAGCTTCCAACTTGGGTCACGTGCTCAAGGGTGAACGGCTTCTTGCAATGGTTTCATCAACGATTAGAGCGCTACGCAGAGTCGAGCATCGGATGGCCTAGTGGATAGAGTGGAGGTTTCGCAATCGGACAGTGAGGGTGGGGTTGATGGTTCGGCTCCCCTTGCGTCGCGGCTTTTTGCATTTTTTAGATTTCGCTGTTCTCGCTTCCATTAGTGTCTGCGCATGAATATAACTCGGATATTTGCCATTTATGGGCACATTCTGAGTAGCTGTACCTCATGAGTCAGTGCTATTCAACTATTTCGATTTTCACGCACCATTGAACAAGATTGTTGCTGGACGTTGATCCTCATAGGCTATACAGTGGATCTGATTGCGAATTTAGTAACTTCTGGTGTGGTGTCAATTATAGACAATTTGGGGCCACATCTTCTTTCCACTGAATTCGTTATGTACACCAATATAGGGAACGTTCAGCGCTATTCTGTCGCCAAATTGCGTGGACGCCAAGAATAGGTGTTATATTTGTGATCAGGGCCACTGATTACCACTAAAAACGAATTTTCGGTCAAAACAATTGTTTTGACCTTCTTGGGTTTGCTTATTGGGTTGTCCGGGGTCCGTAGCGTCAACGATACGCATCGCTGTTACGAAGATGTGAGACTTCGCTCAAATTGCTGACCAAACGATCACCTATTAGGTTTTCGGGAAAGTTCTGTCATACTTTTTGAACCCAAGTATTCGCCTATTACCTGAAGAGGGCTAACCGGTAATGTGAGCATTTACACATTAAGGACTGATCGGTGCAATTGAAAACGTGATCGGTGCAACTGAAAGCGTGCGCATCGATCGTCGAATCGCGCGATCGGAGCGCTGCCGTCGCGAAGTATGAACGCTGCCTTAGTGTCACTGGCTCGGCTCCTGCTCATCCTTATTCTGCATTATGGACAAGAATGTTATCCGCTACCTTCAGCACCGACCCCTTCAAGCGCTTCCTTAAACTATTTCTTCTACCACCCTGGCAGCTGTCGACGCCGAAATAATGGAGCTGCACAAGGACAATGTCTACAGTCATCAGACAATCTTCCACGACGCTAGCTCTTCAGAGCGGGAGCCTACGGTTCGAATGACGAAGTGAGGTTCGGGAGTACCTGTAAACTCAGCTCTAGATAGCGGTGGGTCGGGAAACTACTGGATGAAGAAGCTGCCTCCTCGGTCAATCCGTACGCAAGGCAGCTACGAGATCTGAAGCGAATCGTCAAGCAGAGGGCAAAATCCATCGGCACAGTCCGTCTTCAACGTGCTGGTGCAGCACACCCCGTCAAAAAAAGTTCGAGCCGTACTTCATGCAATAGAGCTGGATGGCTCTCCCCTTGCACCGGTGTAGTCCAGACATTGCTCTTTCTGACTGCTAGTCGCCTCCCGTATTCAACCGTTATACAGCCGAGAAAACCTCCACGACTTGAGCCCAAGTCAAAGTTGAGATGATGTCCAACTTTGCGTCGCGCCGGCGTGCATTGTTAAGCGATGGCATCCACGAACTGTCCAAAAACTGGCAAGGATCTCTCAATAACATTGCTGTCTTGTACGCCTCTCTGTAAAAGAAAGTCTAATTTGAAAAAATGATACGGAACTTTCCCGCCAACCTCATGCAACAGAAAAAGTCAAAAAAATTTTTTGCTCAAAACTTGCTCCTAGGGGTAATCGACAGTCCTGATCACGATTCTAGACTTCCAGTGCCATCTGGCACCGGCATAGCGCCGAAGAGCTGAGTCTGTGCATACTAACGAATTCGAACGAAAAAGCAGTTTTGCTCCATAAAAGTAGGATTGTTCAGTTTATCGTGAATGTTTTTGTTAGGACCAATTATTTAGACAAACATGGATCCAAAAAATGAAAAATTGTAGAAAAGCAAAATTTTGTCCTCGGTGGGATCCGAACCATCGACCTATTTTTTACGTTTTTTTATTCGTAGAAGCGCGCAGCGAAAATGAACCTCAGTTTTCTGGTCCTCGTATGTGCCCCTACAATATGCACAAGACCATTTTGAAAAAGCTCACCACGCCCTGAACGACCTCCCTTGTTAGCCCTAGCCCTTTTGAAGGGATGCAGAGAAGCGAACGAGTGTGTTTCCCCCAACTATGTTAACGCCTATGTTTGATCGGAATAGTATGTCAACACCACAAACCTACTACGCTCAGTTTTTCGTAGGCTTCTTTAGTAGAACTCGGTGCTTCAGTACCCATCCTTCCGCTTCCTCTGCGCAGCGTACGACCGTAATCCATGTGAATCCGGACCAGTTATCGGTACATAGAGCGACCCTGTAAGTGGTGGCCATAATTGACATCCGAACTTACATCTCCAACAATGACATCAAGAAGGAGGTCATATACAAATCGCAAGCAAAAGAAAAGGAAGCCCCACATCTCGGCGTCGTTTTTTCACAATTTGATTGTGCGATTGCGTACCGTGACCAATTACCATGACCTTACGCCGAGTTTTATTCCAAGCTGTGTTTTATGAGTTTGATTTCAGACTCAAATCCTTTCTGTTGTTATTTTTGAACCGTAAGCTTCTCCAACGGCATTGCGTGCTTGTCAAGTCTTACATAGTCTTGGAAGCACGTGACTAATAATGTAGTATGCTTCCTAAAAGTTGTAAATGAAGGGTGTTGAACATCACCAGTAAGAATAAGCCCTTTCGTTGAAGAATTTTTTCTGAAGTCCAAAATTCTCCCGCTTTTAGTTATGCATGGAGTGCTCCGGTGCTGCTCTCGGTCAAAATATGTGACTACATCACAACGGTTTCTTTCACTTCTTACAAATGTGGGTGCTTCTTCTCTTTTTTTTCAATGAAACGTATTCGTTTTGCGTCATCATTCTGTTTTTATTATTTATTTCTTTCTAGGGACTTCCTCGGTTAAGCTCGACACCATCTCTTCAAAAATGTATGCAAAAGCGCAACATACTTTTCAAAATGGGTAATGAAACGCCGCCGAGAGTTGTGGGATATTATGTTGTGTTAGTGATGTTTTCGCCATGCTTGAAGCTCTTTCTACCACTTTTCCCCCGTAGTAAGTAAAGTCTGCTGTGTCTCTGTTTCAGGTTTCCTCATATTCCCGAAGAAACTGTGGAGAACAATCGGTTCATGTATAACATCGCCAAGGGTGAAGATTGGCCAACCTTAGCAACAGCAACCCCTAAGGTGTGAACATACTTTCATGTTTTATTTTAGACTTAATTCCAATGACATTTATTGTGATTAGAGCTAAGCCGAGCCTGGGCTTAGGGAAGGGATACAGATATAGCGGCGTTTTGTCTCCTCCCCTCTACATCGTTTGCACCATTTTCTCTCCGTTTGAGGGCTCCGTGTCCACTATATATTTTGTTGCAGGAAATGTACGAAGGTACAGTACGAATGCTTATGGAATATGGAGCAACGTGCATGGAACATCTTGAGCTGTTGAACAAATGTAGGACTTTCAAGAGCTATGGTTGCTTTGTTTCCAATTTTTTCTTCAATATAGCCAGTCAGAATTTGAGGGTTTCATGGCTTCTAGTGCATCTTCTTCCCTTTCCCCTTAAGATTCATTCTTTGCTACCTGGGAGAACAAGAGAGCAGGAAAACCAGCAAATTGACGTGCTGAGAGAATGCGCACCAAAGAACCAGATGAAGATCGATGAATCGGCTATTCGGCATGGTCACTGGTGTGCATGCCAATTCGCCGATTCTCCTAAACTCAAGTTCTCCCAGTTGCAAAATATGAATGCGGTGTAACACGTTAAATTCGTTCCCTATTCAGTGCCAGTGGAGGAACGCACTTTTGAGACAGTTGTCGAACCCCTTATTGACAGAAGAATATGAGTGGATTACGCCTCAGACGCTTCTTCTTAAAAGTGCTCTGACCCGCCACTCCGCCAGAATGCGATAGGAAGCTTTTGACGCGATCTCATCATGGGGGGGGAGGTAATGTGCACTAATTCATTATTTCTACATTTAGAGTGGAAAAGTGAACAGTTTGCGTTACCAATTTCCCATGTTCTTTTCAAGTGGAATATATGTTTTCTTAACCACATTTTTCGCGTTTTTCAGTGGAATATATGTTTTCTTTCAGATAAAAATTATGAGTGCACGTGATCACATGGAAATTTGTCCAACCTCGACTTCCAGGACGCATCCAATGGTGAACAACTAGTATCCCTGTTTCTTGAGAAAGGAAAGAAATGAGAAACGGAACATGAAGTGCTACGCTCTTATGCTCATACTCTGCCTCATCGTTGATCATATATGCCAGGTTCAAGCCCGCGGAAGCGTTTTGAGGACTACGAAAAGTATATATTCGAACATCTAGCATCTCCGATAATCACAGGTTCAGAGACTGCCCGCGAATGGTTCAAAACCACCCGCACAATGCTCAAAACGCTGGAGTACGCACAAATTCTAGATCGGTATCTGTGCCTTCCTGGTTGCTCAAAACAGTCACACACGCTCAAACGCTCAAGAGCTGCCGTACGCTCAAACCGTTGACCCGGAGTATGAAGCAATCATAAGATGTGCACACATAATTGTTTGGTCAACCACTGTTTTAATCGTCATGCCGAACAGACATTTCATCCTGTCTGCTTGATGGGAGAGCTGACTTTACATTGATACAGTCTTCCAAATTACTGTGCAGGCCAGTTATGCTTGCAAATGTCACGAGCATGGAGGCCTTGCAATGGTTGTCCATGCCAGAAATCGATAATATAACGTCGAGCGTTTTTCTCTTCACCTTTCTCTTCACCGTTTTCTCTTCACCTCTCTAGTTTCGTTTCAGCAACTCTACGACGCAAAGGAAGGATTAACAGAGTGGCAGTTACGGCTTCTTGAGTGGTATTTGCTTGAGGTGAGTCACCAAAAAAAACTGCCGTAAAATCAGGGCAACTGCGTAAAAACGAGAAAGAAAGCGAGGAAGCTTTGACATATCGTACGTAATGCTGAGCAGAAGCTGTCTAATTCCGGTCGGATTGAGAGACAGTACATGGCAATTACAGTCTTATTCGCTGTGTGCGCTGGGCTGGATTTGATGCTACGCAAGTTCTCCAGGAATTGTGGTCGCTTTCCTTCTTCAACAATTGTTGAACAGGCTGGCATTGCGTCAAACCCAGCCCTATGACACGCCCTAGCATCCGCAGTGAACAAGACTGTACCATTGACAGCGTTGTACTGCTCGCGTCCGACCACTGAGCCATGAAAGAACTTCGTATTTTACATAAAAACTAGCACCTTGGAATTTTTGTTTATCGTTTTCATAACGGCTAACGGATGGTTGCTTCCTTTTCTCTGAAGAATACTAATTCAAACTATAATTGAAGTTTCGTGCAAGTGGGTTAGATAGACGAGATGACAAATCGCGAAAGCTCATAGGATCGTGGAACAGATTCATCGATGAATATCGTAGCAAATATATGTGAGTTTCAGTCACTTTCCAAACTGTGCTGGTATTGCATTCGTTTCAAAAATACTGCTAAGAGTCGCTGTTATTCGAAACCTCGCGAAATTTGTGATTACCTTAACATTCCGGCCGGCCGTATGTTGACAAAAAACATAGAATGCCGCCGGCCGTGCATCTCATCTTTCCTCTAGATTGAGCCGTTTATCTCATCTTTCCTCTCGTAGCTGACGCTAGAGCATCCAACCACAACAATGAACTCTAAAACTGAATGTACTACTCTGATGTCCCCTTCGATTCATTCTCTTATATGGCATATTGTAGTTCAAATATCATGTCCACCAACGACCAGCATGTTTTCACCATAACTGACAAGGCCATGTTGAAAGATGCTCCACCTCATGTTCTGCAAGTCCTTGCTGCTGATCCGTAAGTTCTTAGCAGCTGTATTCTAGAGAAGGAAGCTTGATTACATTATCTGATTTCGCCTCGTCTTACCTAGGGCTCGCTCGTACTTTGTGATTTTGGAAAATCAGCAAGTCCCCAACGTGTTACCCGCAAATGTGCATACAGCTCACAAATGGGCATACAGCAGTCTTTCTCGCTTCTCGATTCCTGGTGATGGGACTTGTCAAGGGAGGATGAGTTCTGCCTCAGCGAGTTTTTTTTTCTCTCGGCAAGCGATAAAACTGTGTCATATCGTTCGTAGTCGTTTTCCATCCTGTGTCGCTTACGCGCTGCGACAATCGGTAGAGAATGGGCTAGTGGCGCGCGCTTCACTGGCACGCCTCTTTATCCGCAACGAACGAGACTGTAGAACTGGTCACTCCCTAGTGGGCGGAGTCAATTCCCGTGTATTCCTTGTCGCGCATTCCCCACTTCGCGCAATCTCCAAAATCGCGAATACTCCCAAATCGTAGATTATCCAGGTTCACAAAGCATGAAAAAGGCTAACGGTAGCAGTTCTATTCAAACCGTCAGGAGGATTTCGAGTTGTTCGACATGCTTCCCCATTTCTAGAGCACAATGGGAACAAGGACCATGGCGCGGCCGTATGACTCCTTATTCCATTTATCCGTTCTTGGAATATTGTTCAAATCGTCAGTTGAGGGCGGAAGCATGGGAGAAATGGATCAGCAAGGTAGGATACCTTTTTTTTGGTATGCGAACAATTTACTCTTTTCTCTCATTTCTTGTGAACCTACCCCAGTTTTAATATTGTTCCGCTCTGCCATTGTTTTCCGAGTTTCTGTCCTAGTTTAGAAGGCAAACTGTACCCTCACCTACGATAACGATTTTTGATATCACGAATAGAACGTTTAGGGAACTGTACAATTGTAATATTTTCGTCACTCGAAATCGCGCAAAAGAGGGTTGAGGGGTAGTGAACGCTCAATGCTGTTCATTTCTCCGCCCACGTTATCCTTAACACTTTTAAGGCGGCGTGTACTCCGGGAGTACACGCGGAAACCCCTGTTTTCGGTCATTCGTACAGTTCTGCGAAAACACGCGCATATTTTTTTTTGTTCTTTTTGCGACTGATTATATTCTACTAGCATACATTTACACAATTAACACATCAGTACGAAGAAAAATTGTAAAAGTAAGCCAAAAACAACAACGAACGTGAGTTCTGGGCGAAATGGCCTTCGCCTTGAATGTGTTAAGGTGCAGTAAGGCAGCTTTCAAACTTCGCGATGGCAGCGCAGCACGTTCGACGCGATCGATGCGCATGCTTTCGACTGCATCGATCGCGTCGAACGCGCGACCGAAGCGCTGCCGTCGCGAAGTCTGAACGCTGCCTAATTGCGTTGATACCAAAGTCCCACATCGAAAATGCGCAGCCAAAGCAGAGAACAACACAAACGTGAGAGCCAACAAGTACTTGTTTGTTTATGGTTAGGCGAGTAGGCGTATTACCTGTCTAACTGCTTAGCCTGCAGGCAGAGAACTGAACCGCCCCTGCCACTACCACTCTCCGCCAGCCTCATACCCTTCTTGACGAACTTCGCGCATTTCTCCAGGTGCTAACCGATTTTCTCGCACGCAAAGGTCAGAATCAACGGAGATGAGCGTACAGTCAGTCTTCAACGAGGCGGATTTTGACGATATTGCTTCTATTTAGGCATCGTTCGATCATGATTTCTACAACAACTCAGTGAATATTGAAGAACTGAGACACAATAAGTAGGTTTCTTTTCTATGTTTCACGTCGCGGATGGCTCTAGTTTCATTTCCTTCAAACTTTCGAGTAACTACAATTTGTTGCAAAAACTGTTATCTGGGTGACCTTTCCTAGCCTACAGGACCAGCGTATTGGGACAGTGTGTCGATGACGACGCCAGTAGATAGGGTCATCTCAACAGCAGTTCTTGAGGAAGAGAAATCGAGAAATTTTCGGAAGAAAAACATCGAAAAGTGGTAGGATGTCGGCTATTTTGCGCAAGATGGTAGCTAGGATGGAGCATGAGGAAGTTGTGGGGGTGCAAGGTCGCATCTTGCAAAAGTGCTCCCCAACGGCAGAATATGCCGTGATTGTAATGCCACCTTCATGGCGAGTGTTCGGCTACCAATTATCGACATTGATCGCAGACTTACTTTGAAAGGCATTTATGTATATACCAGTCGGCTCGCCGGCTAACGCCGGCGCGCCTCCTTCTGATACGGCCCGGCTGCGCCGCGCGCGTATTTTCTTTCACATATTTCTAGACTCAACTGATATCCGCCTTTTGTTCTGTACTCCACTTTTTTCCGGTGTCTGAAGTACTCTTGAGCTATTTTACAGATTCTTCGTCTGACTCCGCCCACAATGTTTTTGCCCCACAATCCTCACCGGCGACCCTCTGCTGACCTTAATCCACGTTTTTTCCGGTCTTTGAAGTGCTCTGGGACAGTTTTAGAGAATTTTCGTCTGGCTCCGCCCACCTCGGGCTGGCCCCGCCCACAATATGTATACCCCACATTTCTCAATCGGCGACCCCTTGCTGACCTACGGCCTGAAGGCGGATCCCTTTTTTTCCGCGGTGTGCTGGAGTCGGCTTTGAAATATATTTTAACAGATTTTTTCCGTGCTGACTCCCCCAAACGGGAGCAGGCCGCCCACAGTGTTTGTGCCCCACAGTCCTCACCGGCGACCCTTTGCCGACCTTGATGCACGTTTTTCCGGTCTTTGCAATGCTCTGGAACCGAGCTACAAACTTTAAAAATGAGTATCCTGCGATTTAGGGCAAGCTCCGCCACTGTGGGCGGGTCTCAACACACTTTGAGCGTGCCCTGTATTCGCCGGATATTTACATTCTACACTGAGTTTTTTGCGACTTCCAAACACTCTCGCGAACCGGGTTACTGAATTTTGCGAGAAGCACCGCCCACCTTGAGTACGCCCCGCCCATTTAGGGTGTACCTGCCACAGTTAGTCTGGCGACTCCTTACTAACCTTAGTCCCTTTTTCCCCATCTTCAAGCTGCTCCGGAAGCGAATTATGACCATTTCCTGCGGAACCCCAAACTTTCGGCGAGTGCCCCGCCCAATGTGAGCGGGGCTTCCCATAGGTCAAGTGTGCTTTTTATTTCTTGTCCCATGCTCTACCCATCCCCACCTTGACCCGACCTCTCCAAGTCGTTCTTCAGGTCGAACCGAATTTCCGGACAGACAAACTTACAAACTTACAAACAAACAAACAAACGACGAAGCGAATTATATTATGGGGTGATATATATATATATATATATTATATATATATATATATATATATATATATATATATATATATATATATATATATATATATATATATATATATATATATATATATATATATATATATATATATATATATATATATATAAGAAGAACTTATTGCAGCGAAGGCCTTGCAAAAACCTTGGGTTACTCGTCAGTTGCTGAACATCGACTGCGAACAAATGGCTGCTGTTCCGCCGGAAACTGTCCGAAAGCGTTCTTTGAATGCGTGAGTAGTGTTGCTAAGAGTTGTGTAGCTTTTCGTGATAAGAAAATATATGTACGCTGACATTTCTTTAGACTGACTCGTCGTATTCGGCCAGTGTTCATTGATCGAATGGAGTCATGGACAGCTTTCGCTCAAGCCAAAGAGCTCATGTCTAGCAATTTGCAAGCTCACGATCTCGCATACATCTGTAGAAAAGAAGCTGAACAACACTATGAGTAAGCCAACGGCGCAAGCACAAACATTTATAGATTTCATACGATCCTTCTAAACACTGCATTTAGTGTCGACCCGGTGGA
>MU913031.1:0-14523 GCA_036418165.1 Cooperia oncophora
CTGTAAGCTGAACGATCAATTTGAGCCACGCGAACGACTCGAATTCGAAATCCGACTGGTGGAGGAGGGGGGGGGGGAGGAGGGGGATAAACCATCGCCAGTACACCACTCAGAATTCCGTAGTCATTTGATCTATTGTGCTCGCTTACTGCGCTCACGTCCCTGCTCTTTGTCGAGAGGGCACCGGAGGACAGGGGACGGAGGGCCAAGGAGAACCCGGGAAGTGAATAACCGGGCGATGACTCATACAGTGATATATAGGGACCAGCCAATTACGAAGCCGATGCTGTTGCGTTCCCAGGTGCAAACACTATCAGCTGAGCCGCAGGGAGGGTTTTACTAGTCTAGATCCATAAAGTGACCACAAACGGATTCTCCTGCCAGTTGACCATGTTCACCTCTGTTGCTATCTGGTGACGAACTGTACACTTACCGACAAGGACTGTAGTCAGCACGTGCGAGGTGTATGGCTTTATAGCTGCAGTACCGAGTCACTGTCTTAGCTCATAGTGTACGGGAACGGGGCTGGAGGATAGTGATTCCCGCATGCCGTTTCTATACTCTGCCTGCTTATCCTCGGCGTGCAGCGCTTGCGTCGATGTCAGTCCCGCAAGGAGACACCCACCTTGCGGTAATAAACAAGCAGAAATGATAGGGCGCAGATAAGAAGCGCGTGTGGCTATGGCAGGACGTGTGGCCTTGCGGGAGCACGGATAGAGAATTAAGACAACTTCCGCGTCTCGCTATACTCCAGCCTTGTTCCTGTGCGTTTTGAGGGGAGAAAGTGACGCACTACTGCAGCTGCGGTCCCACTCTCCACATACAGGGGGGGGGGCAAAAAAGTCACTTCGACCGAGTCACATATCAGCAAAGTTTTCGCAGCCAGAGGACGTGGATACGAGTACCAGGGCGGAAGATACCCAAGATGTTCCTCGATAAGCAGGAGCTGGCTCTCGCCCATCACCTTCATGTACACCAAAATATGAAGTCATCTCCAGTCGCAGCCTGACTGGAGAAGACCTTTGGAATTCATGTCACCTCCAAACAGCTGCGAAACTTCTAGTATGGAGTCACCCATGGATAGCTACCTGGAGACCAGTACTCTCGATCTGGATGACCTCCAACATCGAGCAGCTCCGACAACGTCGCCACGGTCTAGGACATCATCTTCACCACAGTCGCCAAGGCGCGGGTTGATGGTATGGACCGGACGTACCTGGAATGGAAAGACCAATATTTTCTTCGTGGACCCCGGACTGAAGGTGAGCGCTGGCGGTTACATCGAGCAACTCGAGAAGAATATCCTCCTCACATGTCGTCGCCCGTACCTTCTTGGAAACTTTGTACTGCTACAGCATTGGGTGCCACCACAAGGGCGTTGGAGAAACTCTCGCCTACTTGGAATGGAAGGGGGCTGAGTACCTAAAGAAGATGGAATATCCAAGTAGGTCACCTGACCTGAATCCCCTCAATTACCCGGTTTTGGGCGGAGAATAGGGGAGGTTCAATATGGCGGTCTACGGTGGCGGAGAAATCCTGACTTATTCCCGCGATTTCAAGATCTACACATAGGCGTAGCGTGTCCAATATTTGTCGTGATTGGCTCGTTCATCAAGGCTGTTGGGTACTGTCATAGTAGTTATTTAATTTATTCTTCTTTGTGCTTATAGTGTGGTGAGATATTCTAGAATTTCAATTAAAGTGTATACTTATTGCGCAATCGAGCCATGGAGAAAAGTGACTTTCTTTTTTTGCCCCCTCTCCCCTGTAATTTAAGGCAGAGAACCAGAATCGTTTGGAGGTGAGGTGACGGCTTTGGCTTTGTAAGACGTCGAGTATAGGGTGGGTCTTGTGAGGACTTAATTCTGTAATAGGTGGCATGCTAATGCAACCAGCTGCTCACAAAAGGGTGTTGTAATGAAACTGGGTTGAAATGCGTCTGAAATATAGGTCTCAAGATAGATGACTCAGTGACTTCGAGGTGCACCCCGCTGCTGCGCAGGCAAGGCTCAGCATCAAAGGATAACGGTAAACCAGTAAAATGGGAAGACGATGTAAGACGACAGATCTTACAGGAATGAAGGCGCATCGCGCATATAATATATGATAAGGAGCAAAGCAGTATGCAGGGGGGGGAAAAAAGTCACTTTTCTGCGCTTGACTTCGGAGCGCTTAATAATTTAACACTTTAATCTACGACTGTATTGCGGAATTTCTACCACAAGTCAAGTGCATAGATTAAACTATTATGAACTACGGCCACAGCCTCCTGGAAGGGGGGCGCGCGCGCATATGAGAGATTCTGCCACGCGACACGCGTTCAGTGGTACCTGAGTTCAGCGATAGTTGATTTCCTCCGCACTATAGAAACACATTGTTGAACTTCGCCCGGACGGGTAATTGAGGGGGTTGATCAGGTGACCTTTGCAATGCTTTTTCAGGTACTCAACCGCTCCCGTCCTCCCAGGTAGGCGGAAGTTTCTCCCGCGCCCTTCGATTCCCCGCACCAAATCATTGTACAGTGGCAAAGTTTCAGAAGGTACGGCCGACAGACATTGGGGAAGATATTCTTCTGCATTTGCTTGAAGTAACCGCACGCTACTCCTTCAGTCCGAATTCCACGAAGAAAATATCGGTCTTCCTTAGGTACGTCGCGGTCCTGCGCATCAACGCCGCGCCTTGGAAATGGGGTGAAGATGATGTCCTAGACCGTGGCGACGTTGTCGGAGCTGCTCGATGTTGGAGATCATCCAGATCGAGAGTACTGGTCTCCAGGTAGCTATCCATGGGTGACTCCATACTAGAATTCGCGAGACTTTCAGATTGATGCGCGAATTCCAAAGGTCATCGTCAGTCAGGCGTGGGACTGAGGATGGCTTCATAAATATTGTGATGTACATCAAGGATATGAAGAGAGCTGCTCCTGCTAATGGACGAAACATCTTGTTATCTTCGCCCTAGTCTTTTTTTGCTCCCCTTGTATACGAGTCAGGTTATTACAGATGTGAGTTTGAAGGGGTTTCAATCGCTTCTCAGGGGCCAATGAGGCACATTGGTAATTGCTCAAAAATAGTAAGCGAAGGGTTGGCAATATAGTGGGAGAAATGACGAAAAAGAGCGTAGGTACTGGCTAAAACGTGGTCGTTGAACCTTCGTTCTGACTGGGCAGTGTGAGCGACGGGAGTGGGGCGCTTGGCATCTGTGCAACAACCCGTCGCAGTAGGCAGCAGCTGGCAAGGCTCGGCCTTCGTCTAGTGGGCGATGTAGCAATATCAATTGTACTTCATAAGAAAGGAGCATCAGCGTCGATGTGACTGCATGTACGTTAGTGGGCGCGGGCGCAGGTTCGGTGGACGTCCAGAGCAGCATGTTGCAGCTTGGCAAGGCGCTGTAAGGGTACCTTCTTTGAAGAGGCGTCTTTTAGCGCCTGCTCAGTGGGTACCTGTGTCCTGCTGGGCGTATTTATCCTATACGTCCTGTGGATTTATCGTGCCACTTGTCTTGAACACTAGTATGTTAAGCAATGTTACTTTCGAGAATACTCTTATCCGCTTTTTGTTTTTTTCTTGACCAGTAGGCATCGGAGCGTAATAGATATAGCTGTTGTTCACTGAGGTGATTAAGTAGCAAAAAAAATGCCATCGGACTTCATACAGTTCTATTCATCCAGAAAATTTACTGAATGTTCTCGTGCGTATAAATCAACGTGCTGCGCAAAATGGCTAACTACAAATAGCTACTTATTGATTTTTAGATACGCCATGTAGTCGTTTCTCAAGGCTAACTCGTTTGAATGAGATGTGGGCTGATAAGCCAGCCACTGATGCATCAAGTACTTTTTCTCATTGCCTTTACGCAACTAAATTGATAAGACTAACCTCATAATTGGATTGATGTTTTTTAACTGCTGAAACGGATTACCAGCGTCACACAGTACAATGACAATAAATGACAGAATGATTATAAATAGGAACTGAGTGGAGCCCATTGAAGAGGGAATCTGGCGCCTAAATAAAGCAGTGATCAAAGAAATGACGTCATCTACTAGTACCCGAGCGTTTGTACGGAATATTGCAGAATGAACTGGACAAATCTAGTGGCATTTGAATGATTCACAAATAGCCAACAATTCACAGCAAAGTTCTTTCGAGAAAGACCCGAACTGTGCGAGAAATTGGCGAAATTACGTGAGAAGGAAAAAAGGAATAAAAAAAGCGAGAATGAGGAAAGGGAGAGCGAAAGCGATGTATGCTTTTCGTTACCATTAACGAAGCGAATATTTCGGATCATAGTGTGAAAGTTCGTCCACTTGTAATGTAAAGGAAGCCTCCACCTTAATGGAGGCTGGCTAAGTAAAATAGCCCGGAACTCAAAAAGGGGCTATCGGCAGAGTTTAGAAAATTGAAAGTCTGAGGAGGTTCAAATCAGCTCAATTGTAGTGATCAAGTTCCTCCCGCAAAGAGGCGGGCGGTAGGGCTGACCACCTACTAAGTTGCAGAGCGCTCAGAGGGTAGAGCGGATACGAGTAGGACGCTGCTATCCAGTGATTGAAACCTCAGAAACAATTACTAGGATAATCTTATTTCTTCTCGAAGCTGCTTACCATTACTATTTTTACCAAAAGAAGTGTTCCAATGTTTTTTTTTCTACATTGCAGAATGCGACAGGCAAACCCCGCAAAACTATGAGAAACTTTAAAGGTAACACACTTAATAGCCATGAGTCATTGCCGATACGCTCAAAATAATTAAAACGGAGGAGGCAGTATAGTGGGCGTGGCGTCTTTTAATAAATAGCAAAAGCCCCGGGGGTCAAGGGTTGGATCGAGTCCAGACGAGTCAAACTCTTCACGTGTCCGGATTCGGGTAACTGGTACCAGATCGATCATAATGGATAGAAATGCTAAGACATATAGTCGTTTCCGCTACAAACGCTAGGCTGCGTTGGGCGCGGCGCCAGCGCTGCCTCCTGGAATCAAAATGTGTAGCCCGTCCGAGGAAGGAAGCGCTCAACTTCAAAACCATTAGAGCCTTTCTAAAACTGAATGGCTATTTCTGACAGACATGTCAATAATGAACATTATTTTGAGCTGCTCCCGCCAGAGAAAGGTTATTCAAATAGGGGTAGACCGATAATATCCCACGACTGGCGCAGCACCTCATCTCATTAGTGAAACAACACGAAGATCGCAAGCGTGTCCCGTAATCGGTAATTCATAGGTGTTGGAAAAGTGACGTCACTGAATGGAGATCGATTTTCATGAAATTTTAAAGTTCATTTTGAAAAATATAGGGTTGAAGAAGTAGAAACGCTCGTTATGACAAAAATAAAAGTTGAACGAATCAATCAAAAAAAGTATTCCTCTCCAGATTTAATTATTACTAGCCGCTCTTCTGAGCGAATGGATTCCGCCTTAGCTGTCCTACCCTAAAGGAACGGGTGTTCCACTTACGTGTTGTGAACCGAACAAGTCAGGCTTAGTGAATACGTTGGGAGGAAGTCGGTAAGACGTTTCCAATTTTTCGCAGGGGTTGTACGGACCGGAGCGAGTGGTGGTCAGATGGCCCAATATCGGGACTATATTGCGCGTGGGAAAAAAATCCACTTTGTATATCCTCTGCTAGACGATCCTCGTCACGTGCGGCCGAGCACTTTGGTGTCCTTCTTCGCCCTTGTCTTGCTACTGGCAAGGAGAAGAATAGCAAACGCCTTTTTGTGACAGCCGAATATTTGTCGGCTCTGACCGTCTTGCTCGCTGCAGACGCTGAGGCTATCAGTGGGGCTGGGTTTGTCGCGGCGCTAACCAGTTCTCCACAAATTGTGGAGGCCAGCATGCGACTACAATCGGTGGAAAACCAACTGGCGCCAAGCCAAACGCACTCCTTACCCCATCCTGAAGCGCTCCGGCGTTCCGAACAAGGCTGTAACTCCCCTGATAAGGCTCCGTTTTGATTTCCTCCTCCAGGGCCCATAGAATTTTATATTGAATTCAGTACCAGAAAAATTAGTGGCGCCATGGTGCCTGCACTATGACGCTTGAACTACAAAAGAATAAAGTATCTGCAATGAGGATGCCAAAAAAACCCATCTATAGGAAATTCTATTGGACTGGCTAAAAAAGACTACTTAGCGCCAAAATGGTGCCTTGGCGCCATATGGCCGACGACGAATACGATGTGACATTCGTGATCAGAGCCCCGAGCAGTCCCTTCAGTCAGGGTTTCGTCCAAAAAGAGTTATTTTGGAGGCTCCTGGCATGACAATAGTCAGTTGAGAACATCCAATTTGCCATTTGAAATATTTCATGAGGACGGGAACAACCTTCTCGCTAATATCTGTTGGAAGGTCAGTTTACAAATAGTTAGAATGCAAGAAAAAAATCGACGGAAACTGACGGCAATATCCTAAAAAGCGGTGCAAAAGGTCATGAGCCATCGGTGGCTCATATTGTCCCAAATGAGCGTTCACTTATAAGCCACCGGTGGCATAATTTCGTCAACGTGTTTAGCGGCACTGCTACACAAGAATTAAACTAAGCCTGTTGCAAACGGGTGAAAGCTGCTCCTACTTCGAAGCTCGAACATCTCATGCGCCTTGCATATCTGCTGTCAAAGCGAATAGATTGGGTTAAAGGCAGCTGGCACGATAAAACCTCCAAGACGAGCAGGACTAATACGCCTGGCAGAACGGAATTTCCGCGACCCTGAGCAGCGTGGCTCACAGTGCCTTTTTCAAGGCAAGGTGGCCTCATAAGGGCCTATCAACAAAACTTTCGTCCCAACGCCGCCAGGGCCGCCTCGCGCCCACAATGGACGACTGTTCCAGACACTATAATTGATCCAATTGCTAAGCAAGTTATGAAGCGAAGGGACTGGTATGACGCGGCCGTGATGCTGCATGCATATATGGGTACACATGTGCAACCGTATCTTCGGCAGCTGTGAATGGCAAGATGCCTACGGGAAACTCGTCCAAAATTGATTACTAACACAGTGAGGACGGAGGGTCTTTTTCCGCAGGATTTTGACCGTTTCACTCCGTTCTTTCGCCATTTCCTCACTATATAGCGCCCTACTAGCATTTTAGGCCAAGCACCAAATCGTCGTGCCAACTGCCTTTAAACAGCTTTTGAGATGAAAGGGGAATCGGACTGATTTCTGGGCTCGCCACCTTGTGCTGAACGCATGCTGCTCCCCCCACAGAATCCTATTCCACAGCCTCACCTGTCTAACAGGCAGCGTTCGCGCGATCCAAAGCAAAGTGAAAGAAATAACTTCCATTGAAAACGAAGCGCTGGAGTCCGCATGCAACACACGAAAATCGCCACTCTTGCGGCTCGAAATCGATTGGTTGACGAGGGCGGAGTCAACAGAGCCGGGCTGACGCCTCCTGTCCTGTTAATCCCGCCCCGACTGGTTGACAGTTATCAATGCTTGCTGGCATTGATATACGCTGAATTTCTAGAGTTCCGAGGCGGCGACGTGTATTGGAGAACTCACCAGAAGTTTGCGAAACTCGTCCACATGCCTTAAATTTCATAGGGTCTTATTTCACGCTCTTCCACACCTTTTTCCTGCTTTTTTGATTAGTGCTTCATTGGCCACCTGTTCTAGCAAATGTGACCCCTGAAACCTGCCAAAGTCCATCGCGGGCGCTGTCTTTAACGCCGAAAACAGTACGGGCCTCATTCCCCTGTACCTGAGGGAACCACCGAGAGAATTATGCTCTACACGGCGAAAATAGGGTGACACGTGGCGTTGATAGGCTGGCCCAGCTATCAAATCAGCCAAATGAATCCATCTCAAAATTCAGAACTCTCAGTCCTTCTGGTCTCTTAGTTGGTGCCTGGCTCTTATTGTGAAATAAAACACTTACCTCAGACATTTTTAGTTTGCAGACGGCTGAGAACGTATTAGGGGTTGCGTTAAGCGCGGCGCCAGCCCCGTTTTCCACCAACTGTTGTCGCTTGCCAGTCTCAACAACTAGTGGAAAATGGGCTAGCGCTGCGCCAAACAGAAGCTCCTCCCCCTGACACGAAAACGGCTGCCTATCGTTTGTTGTGTAAATCTGGTATATCTTCATAATAGTCTTTTCTGGCCCGCGCTCGGACCAGCACCTGAGCATCTGACGGGATGGAACTTTAAATAACAACAACCACGTTGGAAATGGTCTTCTCGAGATTCTCCAAACTAGCTTCACTCACTCCGTTGCAAATTTATCCAGTCCTTGCTCCTCAAATACTCGAGCACCATTGGTCTCGATGCTGTTGGTCCACTGCTTATCAAAATATAGAATTTAAGAAAGCAGAAGTGTCGATAATGCACATGAAAATTAGGACGCAATCTAGCAGAACAGCTTAAGTGGAAAAGAGACTTATTTTGGGAAGCGCGCACAATATTTGGGATAATCGACGAGTAAACACTGCAACGAGTAAACAAGACGAAATTAATGCCGAAATGCCTAAAGCGAAGTTGGGGCGAGAGGGCACGAAAAAGCTTCGAAAAAGCATAAGGAAAATACCATTACTAGTCAAAGTCGATTTGTAAAATTTTCGCTACAGTCTCAAGTACTGGGGTGGCGCGAAATAATTGCTACTTTGAAGGGAAACTCCGAAACTCCTCCGTGGATCCTGGACCTTGCCATGGTCCACAGCTGCGCCCTAAAATGAGCTCCGAAGCAAGCTACTTGTCTGCGCCCTCTCCTGGTTGTTCTCCACCTCTAACTTGGTGTTCACTACGGGTTTTTTGTAACGACGCAAGTGTTGCACGTTGAAGAGAGCGCGGGCGAAGTCGGGAGACGGCACGCAGGTTTCATTACTCTTAGCCCAGAGCACATCAGGGCATGGGGATTCCAAAATAGGGGTTTGTCCGTATTTGTCGTGACGGGGGGGGTTTCGCGCAGTGGAGCACTCACGCACCACAAAAAAAAATCAAAAGCAAAATGAAAATAACTAACATGTAATTAATAAGATGAACACAGTTCGTAGTACGTAGGGCTGCTGACCAGTACAACTTATAGTCGTCATCCAGGCACTTGATTATGCGGCCAAGGGTCGCGACGCGGCTGCGGCGTGTCACGAGAGCGATCAGCTGTTTCCAGCCTATTTTAGACATTTTCTCCCTAGTTTACACTGTTTTGGTTGCTTTTCTCAGGATCAGTTGTTCCTTGTCCTCACAAGGTGAATTATGATTGAGATTCCTCTGATTTTTGCGTGCAATTAAACAGCTGAGCATATAACTGAACAAATATCTGAAAAAAAGCGCACAGCCCTACTCACGACGTCCAATGTATCCTCAAAAGACAATAAACACATACCTTTAAAGAAAAATAAAATACACTGAAATATTTAGGGGAGAAAATGGCAAAACTAGGTAAGAAAGCAGCGTGGTTGCTGGCGGTCGTAGACGCGCCCGTCAGCCCGCGCCGCGATCCCTTCCGCCTAATCAAGCGCCCGGATGACGATTGTAACCCACTGCATGCCGCGGCATGCTATACCCGAGGCATATTTTGCATGCATGCTGCACATGGTGCGGTTTCCTTCCTCGCGAAGTGCGAAGTATGAACTCTCTTCGTCGCGTCTCGAGCTATCGTGGAACTTTATACGGAAAAATTTGATTTTTTGGTAGGCCGTCGTTCAGGCGAGACGCCGAGGGCAAATTTGAATTCCTCATTCAACTAGATTTTTTTTAATGAGAGCGATAATGATGCAACTGCAGTGGGACTTACCCTACCGGAAGAGAAACTGTAGATATAAAGAATTTTTGTGATGAAAGCGATCACGGGTGTAATCACATATTTGCAGACGAAGTGAATCCGACTTTCTAGGAAATGGATGGTGTACTCCTCAAGTTTCTAGGTGAATGCTTCTGAATGAGATAGTACTGCTCCAAACGTGACCAGTTTTTGGGAGATCCTTCTTTGATAATTTGAATAAGGATTCCTTCATGCAGAAATATTAATAGGTTTATAGCAAGTCTACACTTTATTCAAAACTTTCAATCCAATAGCAGAGTCACCAAAAAATGATAACAGAACTCGCCCATATGATATTAGAGTGTGCATATTCATACGAGCGAGTCCTATTATAATTTTTTTTCGCAAACAGGATGGTAAAGAGATGAAGGAAAGGAGTTACTTCAAAGACCGCATCCCGCGGATAACAAGTCGTCAAGCGAAAGTTTTGCTGTCAATTATGAAATAGTAGCTGATAAGTAATTCCTTAACGAAGGAAAAAACCAAGAACGGCCTCCAAGAACAACATAAACAAAACCATTCCTTGACAGTCACACCGCCTTGCGGTCCCTGTGCAACCCCTGGCTCACAAATCGCTTTATTACATATCCCAGTAGTGGATATCATCCAATGCTAAGAAAAGAATACGAAAAACAACAAAAATACGTCAAAAATTTCAAAAACTTGGCGTCCTAATTTGGAGTTACTTGCAGTGTGCGGCTTTTAGTGCATGTTGAGATTTTGCACCACAAAAATTGTATCACTCGTGATTTTCAGGCGTTACCTTACGAGATGAGTATGGGCACGAGCGCGGTCAGCAAAAGCACATGCAATTCCGATTAATGCCGGCCGTCCCAACAAAGAACAACTGAGCGGCTCTCCGTCAGAGAGCAACTAGCAAGTGGGCGGTCCAACTGAGTGGGCGTTAGAACTAGAACTTTGAGCGGCTGTAGCTCGCTCCTCGCTCACTGTGGAGTCGCGAGAGTGGGACAGTCTCTAGCTTGGGGGCTGCACAACGAAGGACGACCATGTACTACTTGAGCGCGAGGGCTGTTTTTAACTGAAGTGCATCCCAAAAAGAATCAATCAACCATCCCATTGCACCATCCTATTCCCTCAGCGAGGGAGCGCAGTGTATGGCGCATCAACGCAAAGTGAGGATGAAAATTCCCGCCATTGAGTTGCACAACCCAGCAATGTTCGCCCACTCCCACTCAGGGCCGCAGGTTTCGAAAAAGACACTGCTCAAGCTTAGCTGGGGATTCCACAGTCTTCGTGTAGCTCCGATTTAGCTCTCTCCGATCGCCATCTAAACTAATCCCTCATCTTCCGGTTGAAAAGTGCGATTTTTCAAAGCACCTAAACCACAACCCAGCTGCTTTTCTCGGCAAAGAACCGAGAGGCTTCCGGGAGAAAAAAATGTCACGAACGTCCAAGAGAACCTAATCTATTGCTATTTCAGAGCAGATTCATCAAAGTAATGAGAGTCACCACGTAAGAAGCAAACATTAATCCGCAAAAATCCGAAGAGATTATATGTCTACCAGTGACTATACCTGAATCACTACGGCTCGTTCATCAGGGATTTGAAAAAGGGGAAAGTCCAGTCACCGCGGCATCATTCTATCATTATTCTGACGAAATCCTGAAGTCCTCGTTAGTTAGTCCCTTCGTGGAACGCAGCACACATTCTATTTCCATTCAGAATCGTAGTTGCTCATTGGATACTTATTGGATGGGGCCTACAGCGGGGCCACACAACATCCGAATACTTGCTTTTATCCTTTCCGCCGAACCCCACGACAGCATTTTATGGGTAGTGGCGTTCAATTGCAAGTGGTTTGAATTTGATTTGATTCGGGATAGTATCTTCATGCTGATGATTTTTTAAAACAATTTTTTCCTTTGACGCTTTAGAGGAAGGGCCTAAAGTCGCTGGATGACTCCCCAGAGAAGGAAGAAACAAAAAAAAAACACTTTCACTAAGAACCTGGCAACCTATCTGCACCAGTTCTCGGGACCTGCTCTTTACATACCAATTAAGCGATATACTGCCGCCTTTGAATCAGCAAGCGTTTCTTCGCGTCCAGTGCTTGTACCATCCAATAGTGAAAGAAAAAATGATAAACGAGGTGT
Organism: Cooperia oncophora; assembly: GCA_036418165.1. Classification (NCBI taxonomy): domain Eukaryota; kingdom Metazoa; phylum Nematoda; class Chromadorea; order Rhabditida; family Trichostrongylidae; genus Cooperia; species Cooperia oncophora. The sequence continues at coordinate 11,869 of MU913031.1, forward strand.
AAGAAAGTATAAAAAAAGGGTTCTTTACAGAGAATAGCCCGCGAGTTTCGGTGGACGGGACAGCAAAGAAGGCGTAGGAACCGTCACTTGATAAGGGGCGCAGCACGGTAGGTATCGTTGGGGAGACGGTTGTACTAGATGAGGAAATCGGGTGGGGGGGGGGGGCAAGGTCGTACTGACAGTGCCATTTCACACATCACAATGCTGTATTTTGATGTAGGAACCTCCGGGACCACTACTTGGAGAAGAATTCATGGAAATGGTCACCAAGAAACCTCAATTCGGGAGAAGAAGCCCATGAGCGTCGGATTCCTCAAAGCGTTCTCTGTCCTTGGTTCAGTTTTTGTGCTCACATTCGATTCCCGTGGACCAGCAAACTCCAGCACCGTGCGATGATCTGCGAGAATCTTGCTGAAGGCGGAAATGACATTCCCGACGACCACCTACACTCTCAGTGGCGATGGCACCAGCAGGTCATTATTCAAGAAGCACTTCTAGATGTCTCCTTTTCCTTCCTGGTTTATACAGAGATTGTATGAGTTGAAGGAAAGCGGTGGGAGCTCTGATCCGAAGATGTGAAGGGGAAATTTCAACAATATCTCTTACTATGTCTTACGACCCTTCTCCTTATGATGTGCAAGCCAAAAGAAAATTTTGAAAGGAGCGATCTGCGATGACCTATGAAAATGCAAGGGGGTTATATGAGAAGGTAGTGCGCTTCGGAGTGGGTAACCCTGTGTGCCAGTTTCGCGGCGGAGTTGTACGGTAAAGGGATTAAGGCGCAAAGTTGCTTCAGTGGTACATCCCTTTTTCCAGTGACTCCGCCTCCAGACTCCGCCTCCAAAGTCGGCCTTCCAGCCAAAAGTAATGCTCCCGGCAAGTATCATGGAGTGGATGCATTCAATGTCTCTTGTAGAGTCATAGGGTTCATTACTGGGAATCAGCCGACGGGAATTGTCCCAGCGCGCGGTCTTTTCGGTCTTTTACCTCTACAGTTGTTTGAGGCTAGAGGAGGCCTGACGAATGCGTTTCCAACGTTCCCTTTGGCATTTTCTCTTCATAGATGGTTCACTTGGCGAATTTTCTTCCACATTTCTGCAAAATCACCTAGGCTTTTTATCGCGGACCGTGCCTTTAAGTAGGATTCTGCTGTTGAACGAAATCTTCGGAAATTATCACGAAATAGTGAGTTATGGGCAATGGTCAGTCGCGCATCTCCCCTGCTGACCAGTCGAGTTCGCTAACCATGACGCCACCGGCCTGCTCTCACCCTCTCACTTAATTTTTTTCTTAATATAACTTTGCAGCACTCACACGTTTTTAAGCCCTCGGATCACACCCAATATCGGCTTACCGGCTCATCACGTCAAACCTGTAAATGCTGTATGGCTATGGCACAAGAATAAATGAGTTGAGAGGGTAAGATGGGCCCTGGTGAGTCAATAGATAGCGCAGTCTTTCGGAAAGGCGGGTTGGAGTCCCGTCTGGGGTCAGACTTTCGCCCATAACTCGGCTTTCTTATGATGAAAAGAAAAGGTTTCATGAGATAGGTGCAAGATTCAGCAACAAAATTAAAACCAAATCAGAGCGCAGAACACGTTCCAGACACAACGCTCGAAACGTGGGGATAGATATTTGTCACTTAGTCAGTTTCTCCCACATTCATTTACCGATTCTCCAAAAATCGAACCTGAACAAGGAAGTGGTACTGAGATTGTTCACAAGATAACTGGAGTAACTGGAGTTTGCTCGTCCACGGAAATCGAATGTAAAAAACTAAAATGAGGAAAAGTATTGCTTTGAGGAATCCAAGGCTTACAGACTTCGTCTCCAAAGTTGAGCTTTCTCAGTGAGCACTTCCATGACTTCTTTTCCAAGTACTGGTCCGGAAGTTCCTACATCAAAGTATAGTATCGTGATGTGTGAAATAACAGTGTCGGTACGACCCCACGCCCCCATACTTCCTCATTTAGTATGACCGCCTCTCCTACGATACCTACTATCCAAGTACGACTCCTTGGTCATTCTCCGGAACGATGCTGTACCCTGCCCGTTGTAGATTTCCTATTCAATCTTTCAGCGCCAGTTACTCCAAACCAGGTTTCCGTTAGTTGAACCCCTGAGCTAACTCTTCCGCGTAGGTGTATGGCTTTAGATAGCACATTCATACAAAGACACTCTAATGAGCTACATTCCGTCAAAAGAAGTGCACCCTTTTCCTTTGTTGAGACTACAGGTAGGTGGGCAGGTGTGGGCAGATAATGATAAGAAAGAACACGATTAGACCAAATGATCAATAGACACTAGACAAGAGGTGCTGGAACTCTGGCCTCAGGCTCACTCGGTATACGAGGAACCCCCTCCCTGGCTGCCAAGCTCTAACTCTTATATTTCTTAACGATAAGTACTATTCCAACATTCCTCTTTTCTGAGTCGAAGGTCAAAGGCTACCGCGAGATCACGTTCAGATAGGCTCAGGTCTAGAACGACCTTCAAAGCTGAGGGAGCCTTTAACACATTGAGCCGCGGCGTTTTTGCAGCTACCCACGTTTACGCTTCCTGCGTCTACCGCGCGCGTGAATTGTGTGCAATACACAGTCGCGCGGAACGGGAGTCTTTGTGCCGCATACCTCTGCAAGCTCATTCTGCTTTCAT
>MU913032.1:0-10438 GCA_036418165.1 Cooperia oncophora
CCCTCCGAACGTTATTACAAGGATGCTGAGTTATGGGCAAAAGTCGCGCCCCAGGCGGGACTCGGACCCGATCAGCATGGCGCGTCTTCGATGGAGGTCTTTAAGATTCTTTCCACTGTGGAAATTTCTCTGAAGTAGTCGCGCCATCGCCTCAGCACCTTTGTTCGGTCCATCAGGAGGCGGCCCTTCTCGTCATTGATGCCAAAGAACTTCTCCACGTCTTCGGCCTGGCGGTGACGAGCTTTAGCAAGTCGGTAAATGTGCCGCTCGCCATCTCGTGTTTCCAGCTTCTTGCTGATTTCATCGAAGTGAGAAGCTTTTGCGGCACCCACAGCCTTCTTTGCCGCTTTTTTCGCTTCCTGGTATTTTTGCCAGTTGCCTGCTGACTTGTCTTCAAGGAACAAGTGGTAGCGCTTCTTCTTCTCGTGAACCTTGGCCCTGACGTTATCTGTCCACAACCATGCCTGCTTTTCAATTCTACGCCTTCCAGGTTTCGTTGTGCCAAGTTCAGAGCGAGCGGCTTGGACAATCGCTTTGGCAGCATTCTTCCACGTTGCGTCGACAGTTGTGACAGTTGGTAATTGAATGCGAGAGATCACAGCTGCCTCCTTTCTTTCAGATGCCACCATTTGATCCTCTCGGGACCACATCGCTCCATCTGTTTCGACCTGGGCGGTGTTATCTTTAGCGTACAGATAAGCGGGCGATGTTGCGAGGCTACTGTCTCATACGGCACGGTCTTCGCGTCTGTGACAAGTCCTTGATCGCGATGCCTGACAAGAAAAGTCTATTTGTGTTCTGGCGCTTCCGCTGTAGAAGGTTATCAGGTGGGAGTCACGTTTACGGAACTTTGTGTTCACGATGGCGAGATTATGGGCTTCTGCATATTCCAAGATGCGTTCGCCATCGGCGTTACGTGTCCCATAACCGAAACCACCATGACAGCTGTAACCGTCTTTTCGTTGCGCCCACGTGCCCGTTAAGGTCACCAGCGACAATTACGACGTCCTCTGACGGTACCTCAGCTGTCTTCTCCTCAAGCAGAGTCCAAAACTCGTCCTTTGATTGTTCAGCGCATCCCGTTTGTGGAGCATATGCAGAAAAGAAGTGGTACAGTCGCTGCTCGACAGCAAGAACAATCTTCATCAAACGGTCGTCGAAACGTTCCACGCTAGCTATCGAGTCACGGAAACGTCGTGAGACGATTATGGCCACACCGTTAGTGGTCCTTGGCTTGCCGCAAAGAATGGCTTTGAAGCCCCGACCAAGGTCTCTCGACTTGCAACTGGACCATCTTGTTTCCTGCACTGCACAGAGATCGATTCGTCTGCGCTCCAGTGCCTCTGCTAATTCACATGAACGTCCGGTCAAGGTTCCAACGTTTAACGTTGCGATACGGACTTTACAAGCTGCTCTGCCACGATTTTGGACTAGCCTGGTTGCCTCCCGATGCCGTCCTTGCAACGAGAACCCTCGCATACTTTCCACACTCGCCGGGCCATACGAGTGCGCGTCGGCTCCCGCGGACGCCGTAGCATTATCTCGATATACATATGGCATGACAAACATAGTGATGTGACATGGGTGTTCGTAGGCCGGCCCGTCACGGAGGCCTGTCACCTGCGTTCGTGCGTCTGCGTTCGGCAACTCGCAAAGCGAGCAGTATCCAGTGGCACCGCGAGGAGGAGCAGACTTCACCACCCCTACACCAGCATCATCTAATTACTATAAATACATAACAAGAAATCCAAAAGATGGGAACAGTCAATTAACAACTGACCGGATTCCTATGGAAAGGAGGGTCTGGGGTAGGAGTGGGTGCGGGAGTTTGCTGCAAGATGGTCTTGGATGTAATGGCAAACAGTGACACGAAACATTGACTCACCTCCCCAGCTGTCCTTCCGTCTAGAAATGGGACAGCTAGTTCGGCGAAGCAGGGATGAGATGGTGATAGTTGATACCCTGTCATTTGTCATATGTCACGTATCACCAGTTATGCCACATAATGGTGCAGTATGCCACATAATGGTGCAGCAATAAGCTCCATTGTCCTTCTTAGCTCCTCCCTGTTGTTGATCGGTGGATTCCTCCTTCGAATCTCCAGCGCTTCTTTGATCTTCCTCTCCACCGGGTCACTAATGTTCCTGTGGATTACGCGCACCTTGAGTTCAGGCGCGCTTCATTCGTGTGGCGTGAGGAACGATGTCTTGAGAAGGGGTTATCCGGATAGCTGGCTGGATTCCGGAAAGCCCTAGATGTCATAGATGTTCATCTAGCCTTTTGCAGAGTGACCGTCCCGTTTCTCCAATGTATAGGTTGGAAGGAAAGTCTTGTCACTGTTGTGACTTTTTTCTTTTTATTTTCTAACTCAACATACAGTGGGAATTAGTCAACAATATACTCGTCATAGTTAGCCACTACAGTGCTCCACCTGGGCAGGTAAGCATTCCCCTCTCCCAGAACTGAGGAGGCTGCGAGTAGAGTAAGTCGGCAGCCTCTCGACTGATGTCATCAAAGTTGCTGAAAGTTTTCTTAGCTAAGAAAGCCTTAAGGAGGCGGAGCAGGTAGCAGTCGTAGGGGACTATGTCAGGAGAATATGATGAGCGGGATATGGTCTCCCAGCCTTGCTCCTCAAAATTTGGTAGATCTACATAGTAGGTATGGGGTCTCGCGTACTACGAACGAGGTGCCCGAAGCTAGTCTCGGTCATTTTTCTCCAACAATTTCCACCGGTCTTCAGGAGCTGAGCGACACAAATGGTAGCGGTGACCGTCTGTTCTTACACGGCAGCCCGTTCAGCAGCATCCCTCGCGTCCCAGGAGCAGCACAGGAGAATCCCCTTGGAATCATGTCCTGTTTGGACTGCTAGAATGGGTTTTCTCCTTGAGAGAGACACACGGTACTGTGTGGATTAAAATCGCAGAGGACCCATCTCTATCTCCACTAAGCAGTCTCCTAGAAACTCCTTTGACGAGGGCGGAGAAGGGGAGACTAACCAAGGGGTACCCGGGTGCACAGCGTGCCATCGGTCAAGGTATGAGTGATCCATCGAGCCAGTACTTTTTGGTAGTCAAGGGCTTACAGGCGGTGGACGACTGTCAGTTAGGTACATCCGAGTCTTGTCGAAAGACTTCGGGTGGTATCCTCCGGATCCTCCTTGACAGCTTCGAGAATGGTGGAGACTTCCACTTCGTGGGGCCGTCCCAACCGAGGTTTGTCTTCGAGGGTCGTGTCTCCTTTCGCGAAGCGAGCGAACCAAAGATGGACAGTCACGATGGTAGTGGTGTCCTCCGCCAATGCACTGCTGATGTTGCGGACAGCAAGGTTTTCAAAAAACACTGACAGGACTTTCCCCTTCCAACCTATAGAATCCTTAGCATGACGCGCACTCTACTTCGTAAACGGTTCATCAAAAGGCAGATTTTTCGTCCCTCTCGGCAGTAAGCACAGTTCTCGCGGCCACATCGGTCTTCGTACACTCGTGACGACGTAAGGAGACGACGAAGTGTTGGCGGTGGTCGAAAATCAGGCGGATTGGCATCCCGACCTCCTTATAACACGATTTACATCTTTCGCAAAGGAGTCTGATAGATACGGAAGTATCAGTGGAATGCCTTCTGGTACCTGATATGGGCGCCAACAATTTACGTGTCTGCTTCCATATCCGTTTTCGAGAAGTATACGCGTCACGGTATCCATCACTACAGGAACATTTGTGGACGTCAACCTCCGAGCTGTTGTCAAGGCATTCTGAACTATATTCCTCTTCATGAAAAGAGGGTGGCAGCTTCTCGAGTGGATTAGGATGTTCTTCGAAGCAGGTTTCTTATGCCACATGGAAAGTACATTTCCTGCCGACAGTTTCACTTTGGTGTTCAAGAACGGAAGGAAACCATCGTGTTCAGGTTCCTCGACAGTCAGTGCAATAGTTGAGTGCACTGAGTTCAGCTTCAAGAAGTTTGACGTAATGCTGTTCTGGACTTCGCAACGACAAATATGTCGTCTATGTAACGGCCGTAGAACAGCAATCCCGATGATAGCGAACGCCTTTCCAAACGATCCATGAATAGGATTGCGAGAAGCGGTGCAATTCGACTGCCCATGCTAATCCACGCGATCACATAAATATTGTTCCTAAGAAGCTTGTTGAAATACTAATGTTGAACTTCACAACATTCATCAGAAGCTCTTCTATATCGTCGATGGACAGTCCATAAAGTTGACAACTGTTCTGATGCTGTCGCAGGAGATTTATGCACGCTTCTACAGCAACCCTTGTGTCCACGTTCGTGTACAACGCAGACACATCGAAACTTTGATATGTTGTTCTAGAATCGATAGGAATGGTCGTTCCTCGCAAGTTACGCAGGAAATGGTCTGCATTCTTCAGATGTGCTGGTACGTAGTTGAGCAACGGTGATAGCATGTGCTGCAAGAACCAGCTAACTGCATCGGTTGGACCTCCGCATGAGGAGACAATTGGTCTCGTCTTGATGTTGTCATTGTGAACCATGACTCTTTCTCCAGAGGCTTCCAGTTTGTGCGTTTTTACAAGCTGGTAATACGTGGGTATGCACGTATACGTACTATATTACAAGTGTGGGCGTAAGACCTTTCTTATCACCTCCACGAGTTTTGAGCACTCTTGTCTGTAGCGGTTCCGCGTACTTACGTTGACAAGTCTGACAGGGCTACGTCTCGTTCCGTAAACCGTCAAAAAACCTAGAGAGTAGAGGCGCTCGGCATTAATAACGGTGCAACATTTAAACCTTCAGTCATGTTTAGGCGTCTGAGGACGTGCCAGATTCAGTAAAGAGTTCCATTTAACGACCTCTCTGGAAGCAATAAATAGAGAAGGAAGTTTGCTAATGCCGGGTTTTACAAGGAAACACGTTTCCTGAGCAATGCGTGGTCAGGTTCTGAGAAGACGGAAAGCACTGTGATAGCTGATCTCCTTCGAGTTGGACGCGTACGGTGAGACTATCCCACTCAGTACGGCTTGACAAGGGGGGCGGGATGTTGCAGTTGGGGTAAGCCATTATCAGCTCTTGGGCCTTCCTTATTTTTCCCAGTTCTTGAACTCGTAGACGGGCTGATGGAGACCGTCTTCCACGCTGATGACGTCCTTACATACATGGTACACAGACAGTCCTGAAGAAGGCCAAGTTTCTGAGTTTTGATGAGTGTACAGGGTCAATGATTGCTCAGAATTGACACTATCAAAGTGAGGGATGACTCGCGCTAACTGGAAAGCAAAGAAACCACCGATACGGAAGCGTTGGGTAAGCAGTTGAGGCCTTAAGCGCGGCGTGGATAAAACGGAGATAGTTCAGTGGTATCTCCTGCGACCGGCGACGGTTCAGGATGCCCAAGGACAAGAATGTAGCAGATGAAGACCATAACACTCTACGACAGCGTGCGCTGACAGGTGTAAAAGAACGTTAAGAGGCAGCTCGCTAGGCGTTTGTTCAAGTGTATCTAAAAACAAGCGTGTCAGAACAGTCAACCATAGGACTACTGTCCAGTTGAAAGATGGAGAGCAGCAGAGACACCGATAGAATGTCTAAGCATGAGAAGGGCCCATGACAGGACTGAAGGACGCCATCAAGCAGAACCTCAGGAAAGGACATCAAAGATAGAAAGAAAGAGAAGAGAAGGTATGTAACGCATCTGAAATCTTCCTAGCGGTCAAATCATCCGCATGGTTCTGGGCTTTTGTATTTAGAAGCAACCAGTTGATTTAGTTCTACTCGGCGTCTAGTTTGGGGAAGGTAGGTTTCTAACCCATTTACCCAGCGCATTACTGACACGTCACCAAAGCAACATAAACGCTGGACGTGAAAATTCATCACAGCACAAATGCTAAACGTAGTACATTTTTCTTCGTAGGGGACCATTTTCTTCCATACATGCATGCAGGCATGTTAGATGGCACGACGTAGGCACTGTAGACATCCCTATAGAGTGAGCATGATCGTATGTGGCTGTTTTGAATTCATTCACTATGAAAGGCGACAAGAGATACACCTTGTTTTTACAACTTCTCGCTTTATGCCTTTTTGTACATGATCTATGGTCTCTCTCTCAACCATCCTCGCAAACTCAGATGTGAGCACGCGCGACAAACAAAAATTCATATAATTCCATCTCACATTCTACTTGAATTCCGAACAGTGTGAGATGGAATTGCTCAGTGTGACTGCATCTTATACGAGAGGGACCAATTTCGTATGAAGCGCATTTGCAACTGCGGCACACTCCAAGCGCCTTCGAAAATGCCGAAAATTGTGAAAGTTATTGTGAGTTGCAGGGGACATGTAATGACTCCAACAAGGAGTGCCTAAGTTGTATTATCCTCGAATGAGATGCGCAGTTTTCATGAAAACGAGCAGTTCCTGAAGGCGAGTCCCTAGGCGATGAGCAGCTTAAAGGCAATTCCCGCGACCACACTTCATAGGTAATACAGTTCAAAAATAGAATTGCCCTGTGATTGTTGACTTATTGAAGAGAAGGAACCACGAAAAAGCGCCCGCAATAAGACCCTCTTTATTGCAATTGATCATGATCACCGGACGAGCGTAAGGTGGTCAAGATCAATTGTGGAAAAGGCGGCGAGACACTGATAAGAGACGAGAGAGGCCAGAAAATGACGGGCGAGAGAGCGCAATGGCAGTCTCACAACGACACGGTCACTGGAGGCCGGCATGGGCCTATCGGGCGCCAATGGGCCTAAAACCTGAGCGCCGTGCGTTCTGCTTGCTGTTTTTCAACTTTTAAAAGCAGCATATCCTCTACTGTTGCCTGCTTGATCATCATGCACGTTTATGAGGTTCTAGCCTTAGTTTATCGCCGGAACGTGCCTTTAATGAGGAATATCAACATCAGCAACAGCTCCTACGCTCACTATGTACTTTCGATAGGTCACTGACCTCAGCACAGTGTAAAATGGGTGAATTATTCATCACGTGTCTCGGGGATTTGTAAATGAAAAAGGAAGATCTAAGTCACGCACGCTCACACTGAGCTTTTGAGGATGGTTGGGAGAGGCAATAGATCAGGTACAAAAAGGCGTCAACCGAGCAGTTGTAAAAACAAGGTGTGTCTTGTCGCCTTTCACATAGGATGAATCAAAAAAAAGCTACATACGCATGCTCACTCTATAGGCGTGCCTAGATCATGCAATCTAATATGCCTGCACCTGCATATATGGAAAATGTTAGAAAATGATCCCCTACGAAGACAAATGTACTACGTTTAGCATTTGTGCTGTGATGATTTTTCACGTCCAGCGTTTATGTTGCTCTGGAATGTAGGTTGGTGATGTGTCAGTAATGCGCTGAGTAAAGTTGAGATTGAACCTACCTTACCCAAGCTAGACGCGAGTGGAATTAAAATCAGCTGGTTGCTTCTAAATACAAAAGTCCAGAACATGCGGATGATTTGACCGCTAGGAAGATTTCAGATGCGTTACATACCTTCTCTTCTCTTTCTTTCTATCTTTGATGTCCTTTCCTGAGGTTCTGCTTTATGGCGTCCTTCAGTCCTGTCATGGGCCCTTCTCATGCTTAGACATTCTATCGGTGTCTCTGCTGCTCTCCATCTTTCAACTGGACAGTAGTCCTATGGTTGACTGTTCTGACACGCTTGTTTTTAGATACACTTGAACAAACGCCTAGCGAGCTGCCTCTTAACGTTCTTTTACACCTGTCAGCGCACGCCTGTCCGTAGAGTTAGGGTCTCGTCTGCTACATTGTTGTCCTTGGGCAATCCTGAAATACCGTCGCCGGTCGCAGAGATACCACTGAACTATCTCCGTTTTATCCACGCATCGCTTAAGGCCTCAACTGCTTACCCAACGCTTCCGTATCGGTGGTTTCTTTGCTTTCCAGTTAGCGCGAGTCATCCCTCACTTTGATAGTGTCAATTCTGAGCAATCATTGACCCTGTACACTCATCAAAACTCAGAAACTTGGCCTTCTTCAGGACTGTCTGTGTACCATGTACGTAAGGACGTCATCGGCGTGGAAGACGGTCTCCATCAGCCCGTCTACGAGTTCAAGAACTGGGAAGAACAAGAAAGGCCTAAGAGCTGATAATGGCTTACCCCAACTGCAACATCCCGCCCCCCTTGTCAAGCCGTACTGAGTGGGATAGTCTCACCGTACGCGTCCAACTCGAAGGAGATCAGCTATCACAGTACTTTCCGTCTTCTAAGAACCTGCCCACGCATTGCTCAGGAAAGACTGTCGGGAGTATCCAACGTTTTTCCTTGTAAAACCCGGCATTATTGCAAACTGCATTCTCTATTTATTGCTTCAGAGAGGTCGTTAAATGGAACTCTTTACTGAATCTGGCACGTCCTCAGACGCCTAAACATGACTGAAGGTTTAAATGTTGCACCGTTATTAATGCCGAGCGCCTCTACTCTCTAGGTTTTTTGACGGTTTATCGAGAGGATTACCGTAAAAAGAAGCTCGATGGGAGAACTAATTTACCACTCAAATAACGCATTTGCAGAACGACGCCACTCAGGGTTAGTTGTAGTACGAGATGTGTTGTGCTGTCGACATAGAGCAACGTCTGCAAATGCGGTAGTTGAGTGGTTGCACGTCTCACTGTTCGCAGCGGTAGCTCGCAGTGTAGTACAAATGGCGAGAGGTCTTTTGTGACGGAGAGACGCTCATTTCGGTTATTCACCTCATATTTTCGGATATCTCATATGCCTCAAACGCTGTTCTAGCCAAGATCTCATCCTCGCACGCCCGAGCTTTGCATCAGAGTCATTTCCGCTGTGTTCTTTGATCAAATACCAGCGAAGCAGATTTTACAGCCGCGCCCTTCACCAGCAAGATTTTCTTCGATGCGCACACCAGCGCTTCTCTCGATATACTTTGTGATGCATGTCTGGCATTCAGTTTGGTAGATCACGCTACATTTACGCAGTCCTCACCCAATCAGTGCTGATATATGACGCACGCTCTGATGGGAACTGCGTGTCATAGAAGGGAATTTCATATGTTGTTAGGAATACTCATTAACACAACATCGTCGCCTAGCTGCGCAAGAACGACATATCTTCGTGCGCAGCTGCGACTAGGTGGAGTCTGCTTTAAACGTATGGTGGTCTACCAAACTGAATGTCAGACATGCGACACAACTTACATCGGGGGGGGGGGACTGGAAGAAAGCTAGCGGTACGTATCAAAGAAAACCTCTGCTGGTAAAGAAGCTGGAGAGAACATCGCTTCCCATGCATTTGATGGACGAGCACAGCTGAAACCACTTTGATGTGAAATGCAGAATTCCTGCGCAGGAGAGTGAGATGTCGTCTAGGAAAAAGTTAGAGGCATCCTGGATTCCGATGAACAACCGAAATGAGTGTCTGTTCGAGACCTCTGCAAAAGAAAAAGTGACCTCTTGCCGTCTGTACCACATTGCCAACTGCTAGTGTGAGCAGTGAAACGCGCGATTCCCATCTATACCCCCTATATGGGGGTACGTCTGCCGTACTAACTACAACTGACACGTTCAATGCCTTAGTTGACTGGTCGTTTTTCCAGTTCTCTTGAATCCGTCGAAAACCTCAAAGAGTTGGGCCTTTGGCGCTATAGAGTGCAAAAAACTCAATAGCCATGTTTAGGCTTCCGTGGACGGCGGTCTAGTCAAAACATTAGGCCACATTCAACAAAGGGTTTCACTTAACAACTTCTCTGGCATAGTGATTAGAAAGCTCTGTGTTCCTACCTCTGGGTGCGCGTTCGCAGTGATTTTGGGGCTGACGTCGTTAGTGCACCTTGAGTATAGTGTGGGCGGGGACAGGCACAACTATCCTCCAGCCACGTCCTGTACAGTTTCGAGCGGAGAAGGTGGCACTGTAACTTCGGACCCTTATTCCTAGCATAAAGCAAGGACTTTAGTCGGAAGTGAGTGCACAGTTTGCCTTTATGCGAGAATGCTTTCATGTGATAGCATGTGGAAGCATTGAAAATGTAATCAGGGTCCCAGGGATTCTGTCAACCGGATTTCATCTCGCTGCGAGTGTCCATAGTAATTTTCTTATCGCATCTTTGGGTCATACGAAAGGAAGAAAATAAGGAATGGGAGAGAAAAAAGGAAGGAGAACAAGAAAGCGGAAGAAAAATGAAGCAGAAGAAAGTCCCAGTTGTCCCTGTGATGGCACGCATTCCCAAATCCGGTGATATCATCCAGTCGAGTCTAGAAGTCAACCGCTTAGCAGAAGTCGAGTACACAAGTCAACCATTGATCTGGAACCTACAGTGGTGGAATGTTTCCCACTAGAATCATAATAATAAGCAATTAAGCAATTCAAATAATCCTTACGCAAAGAGGCGAACGGAGCTTCCATCCCAGTGAAGCGAGGGACAAATTTTCGGCAGTAAGTGCGAGTGAGAGTTCGACCAAATACCACAGTCAATAG
>MU913032.1:15349-25788 GCA_036418165.1 Cooperia oncophora
AGATGATAATCACAGCAATGGATTCCTGCACTGTTACTTTCAAACGGCTCTAAACTTCCTACTCGTTTTTGAATGAGGTGACTCAACAGATTCCTCAATAGCCGCAACTAGAAAGCAATATTCGCACGTGCTTCGTACTTGAAACATAATACTATGCGCGAATCTCCGCGGACTTAAGTCACTACTATCAGTGGAGGAAGGGCTTAACTCTGTGATTGTCAAACTAGAGGAGCCAGGACACAAATGTGGCTGTCTATTATAAATTGTGCTAACTCAATAGTTTTGCGAACTACAGCAATGGCTTACCTTCGCCGTTCAACGCTACCTGAAGGTGAGGCGACTGCGAAACGCTGCGGTTGAAAAATGGGAATAAACCACCCACCTTCTGACTTATCATATTCTTCCGATGAGAGCTTCTCCTAGTCTAACCGATCAGTGGCTAGGATTGTTATACTCAACGTAATTTCCCTATTGGAAAAACTAGCACTTTTATACGTAAGATCGAAACAAAGCACACTGCAAACGTAACTCCCTATGCAGGTAGTTTCTCTGCTTTTTCCAAAAATACAAACAGCCTTTGATGAGTAGCTCATCGCTGCAACGAACCCACCACGAAGAAGACGGGACGAACTGCTGAGTTGAGCCTGTAAAAGATACGTGAAAAAGACACTGAATAATCAGGGCGCTGGCGCATGTGATGCGCTCGTCGATAGGAAACTCGTCGTCGGGCGCAATTACGACTTTACCGAGAGATCGTAAGTCATGCACGAAATAAGGCCACGAACAAGTCTTTATAAATAAATAAATTCAGAAAGTTCGGAGATTGTTTATATGAATGAACGCATTCCCTAAAAAATTAGTCCATTAGAGGTTCACGTATAGTGAGCCAGAATGATTGGGGTTTACTAGCTTACCTTTTAGTTGGTTATAAAGCCCAGACGTCGCTCTCTAGGCGATAAATCTACTGTGCGACATGCTATCAAGGCCAGTGAGCAAGGAAGACCCTGTTGAGAAGCATATTAAAGCATGATGTTAACAAATAAGTGTCAATACATTTGAGGCGCAAAATTCGTTATCTCTTGGAGTTAAAAGGCATTTCCCGCTGTCAGAAATGGGCAGTTGTTCGACTCAAATAACAATAAAAAGATGGCACGACACAAAAATGGAGAAAAAAAGCGGAGAAAACTCACCGAAATGCCTCACATGGGACTCCATGCCAAACTGCGTTTGAACGTGGGTAAGGCGAGGGAAAGGCGTGGTCGGACGAGTTCTCCCTCGCATCGACTCAATCCTATAATCGCCTAACCATAATTACGGGAAAAGAGAGCCAATAGCATAACAATTGCGTCACTAAATACCTCTAGAAATGGAAGCTGGGTGTTGCCCTGGCCAGTGGGCGACTTGTATGTGTCGCTAGCGAGTCTTGCTTTCCTCCCGCACTTTTGAATTGAGAAAGTAATACATCCTCCATGCTTGCAGGTAGGGCTACCAAACCAAACCATGACCAAAGAAGGCGTCGGAACGTCAAGTGAGCGCGGAGCATCCACTTGGAGGCTATAGCGATGCAATTAACGAGTGAGGTGCACCCTCTCAACATCATTGGTCTTCTGCCCACGTGGTAAGTATCGTCGAGAAGCGTAACTGATTGTGAAAGCGCAGCGACTCCTGTGGGGATGTCTCTTTAGTGTGCTAGTATTACAGATTGTGAGTAAATAGGTAAATGGCAGACTAACCTGCTAGTAGTAGGTAGTAGTTCAGTTACAATAATTGATGAGACACGACATAACTTACGACGCCAAACAAGCTCTCCACAGCAATAAACAGGTATGGGCGAAAGAAGACACTTCTTCTCTCGATTTTCAAAGCAGAACAAGTTGCCTTTGATAGATCTGATTGGATATTTCCACCATCAACAACAACCATCAACCAACACATTGTACACGATAGAGAAACGCTGCCTTAGCCTCCGGACGAACGCCAGCGAGAGATCGGCCACGCGACCGTGATTCGTAGCTCGAGTTCAGAGCATCGTCGATTTCCCACTGTAGACCACCCTGTTGAGCTCCGCCCAAACCCGGCCTTCCTCAAGTTCAATTTCAAGTAGGCAAGAGTTTCGAGCGTCATCTGGCACCCAATCTTGATGCAGTACGAACTTTCCACGACGGTACAGGCGACGAAGGCAGAATATCCTTCTCAAGCTGTTTGATGTAACAGCCAGCGTTCACTTTCACTTCGGGGGTCCACAAAGACAATATCGGTTCTCCCATTCCAGGAAATTCCGCTCATATCATCAACCCGCGCCAGTTCGTCGATCTTGACGACTGTATAGCGTCGGGACGGAGCTCCTCGCCCTTTGGGTGGGGGAGGGGTCCACTACGGGCTTCTTCCTGTCCTTTGGAGGAGAGAAGAGCTTCTCGTCGCTGAACACGATTTTCTTCACGAAATCTTCCGTAAGCTTCAGCAGGAGATTCTGGCAGCACTCCAGACGTTGACTTCGCTAGATCTCTTCGAAGCTAGGTACCCATACCCAAAAAGGGGTGATGAGATAGGAGTACGTGAACGGACGTGCGAGGGATGGCGGTGTTCTCATCGACGATCATCTTCAGTGGCATGGTTGGCTCCTGGAAGAGATATCCCGGACTGTAGGGACGTTGCCGGAGCTGTTCGATGTTGGAGGACTTCCAGATCAAGAGTGCCGGTCTCCAGGTAGCTGTCCATGGGTGACTCCATACAAGAAGTTTCGCAGCTGTTTGGAGGACGTGAATTCCATAGGCCTTCTTCAGTTCGGCTGCGATTGCAGATGGCTTCATATTTCGGTGTACATGAAGGTGATGTAAGAGGGCCCTCTTCTGCTTAAAGGCACCGCCCACGTTCACTGATGTTCCTACGCCCTTTCTGGGTATCATAGCCCTCCCCATAAGGATGCAGTATGTACTAGTTTTGCATCTCACAAAGGCGAGAGGATAGCGCCTATCGCTAGTAAAGAGTCGACCGCCCCGCCCACCTGGCGACCACGACGCCCAACTTCATTTCTAATGGTTGCCTGATGGTGCGGTTGTTCCATTGCTGCTTCTCTCCACGTCGTGTGGTGAGAGTGAGGTGATAAGGGGAAACAGCTGAAATCAACAAGTGAGAACTCGTGCAACCACTCCTTCTCTTCGCCTTAAGCACGTACAACCGCTATTCGGTATGAAACTCCTTATAGGGCATTTTGCATGTTTCTTTTTTCCCCTTCACTAATAGGTTTCTTGCTACCTTGCTATTACTAACTGAGCCGCATACTCTTCAAATTTAAACGCGGGCGCTGCGTTCAACGAGGAGCATCTTTAGTATTTTCCGCGATCATGTTGGGAGATCATCCATCTTAAAATTGATATAAGGAACAGTAAGCAACGCATTAAAACAGGTGGTAGAATGTTCAGTTGGTAGCCCTCCTCATATCGCGGATTCCGAGAAATCGCTTTGATATCTGATTTGATCTCTCTCCACGTTGGTCTCTATGCGATGACAGTGAATTCTTCCCGATGGATAGATTTTCACGTTTTTGCCGTTCAGATGAAAGTGAAGGTTTACGATTAAGTGCTAGTGAAAGAGAGCGAAATCTTGTGAGCAATATGAGGTGCATGTGTTGAGAACGACAATAAAAGTTACGACCTACAATCGCAGGTGGTGGGTTCAAGGTGGCACCCCCTAAACTCGAGATGGGGTAGACGTGGCATTTGAACAAGGCATAGACAGGGTACAGCGTCGTGATGTGTGAGGTGGTGGTGTAGGTACGACCCCCCCCCCTTCCGAGAGAGGGTGTCAGTACGACCCCCCCCCACCTAAATGAGGGTCTCGGTACGACCCCACCCCCTTCCCCAACACCTACCTACAAATTTCCCCATTTTCCAGTTTTTTTTCACCCAAAAATTCCGTCGAGCGGGGGAGGAGGTATATAATGCACATGAAACAGGAAAAAACACGCAAAAAGTCAACAACCGGACAACCAACGCGACAATTTCTCTCAAAGGCACATACGAACCCTCTCCCCAGTGGAAAAGTAGGACCCCCCTATGTTTCATACAACGATGCTGTACCGTGGGCATAGAGGGGATACTGGAGATATTTCAGTTTGGGTCAACTATCAACTTTTTCAGTGTTGGACATGGACACGACTGCAGTAGTGTCGAAATGAAAATATCTCTCCACAAGCAAGGCATCGCCACGTGCAGTTGAATTACGCAGCAGCGCCTACCGTATATCAGGGATTCCGAGTGTAACTAACCCGGTAGTGATGAAGAAAGCTGAAAATCTGTCCGACACCCCATGATAAAACTCTTGCCGATGTAATCTTGCACCAGTACATATCGAAGAGAGCTCGTGGTTGGGCGAGTTCCCACTTTCAGTTATCATTACGATATCAGCTCTTTCGCTTTCCAACCACTCTAACTATTCTAAATGGAAACAGCCAACAGTGAAACAACTGCACCACCAGGTAGCAGTTAGAAATGAACCTCGGGCATAGTGTCGGGCAGCGGGCGGGCAGCGGTTTCTTCACGAGCGCTTGCGTCCTCATTACGCATTTGCATCGCGAAAGCGCTACATCTTCGCTCATCTATCGATACATCATCATCAGACCGGATTATCTTGTTCAGAAAGGTGTCTGCACATTAGGTGAATGAGAGGAGAGGAGAATGAGAACAACCGCAGATCGCTAGTTCACTCTTAGAAGTCCTTCCAATGACGCTGGTCTTGCTGCCACGTTAAATGCATCCAGTGACTTTCTGTCTGCGGTTTTCGGGATCAGTACCCAAGTACCCTCGCTAATAGTGAGTGAAGTTTCTGTTATCAGTCGAAGATTCACCTTCATATGGCGGAATCGGCTTCTCGGCGAAGGGTAGGGGTGCTGGTCCAACGATTTACGAGAAGGAGCCACCCAGAATGAAGCCGACGGGCGAAGAGGAACGAAGAAGAAAACAGAAGAGGGTCGCCTACCATACATATACAATTTGCTACGTCTGTCTATCCATCCGTCCTTCTATCTATCCGGAGATCCGCTAGCACCTGAACAGCCACTTGTAGAGTCACTATCAGGTGTGGACCAGGTGTGGCGTGGGCTATTTTGTACGGAGCACACATGATCCACGCTGAGGCTCTGCTCACACAAGGCACACTATCACGTTGCGTAAAATTTCTGCTCAGTACGCCCACTCCCTCAAGAAGAGTGTCCTGATGCAACCTCTAACCTCTCACCCGAAAGACATTGGATGATATCGAATCGGATGCTCGAATTATGAACGTTCGCGCGCTTTTAGCAGCTGCACAGGAGCAAGCTATTTCGCGGTATCTTTTTCAAAATAAGTCAGAAACTCCAGCAGTACCCTTCTTTTGAACATCCATATATTTTGAGAGGGCAGTATCTGAATAAGGAAACCAGGGCTGTGAAGAATTAGCCTAATATTTATCGAATGTGCTTAATCGATTTCAAAAACCTTCTTCCTAACGAAACTTCCCTGCTTTAACGCCGTTGTTTAAAATGCAGCCCACTCCACAAATCCTAGCCGCAGCCTCAACGTGGCGTGAAAGGCGAACGGTTTGGACTGTTCCAAACCGTACCAATGCGGAGGGTGCCACGTCAGAGCCTGGCGAGCTACGCGTGGTCAAATTTCTTCACGCCGAAAACAGTAATAATATGGGCCTCATTCCCCTGAACCTGAGGGAACCACCGACAGGGCGACGTCGGCTGGGACCGCTCGGGCGAGGCTGCAAGAATCACAGGGCCAACGGAGATTTAAGTCGCCCAGGACTAGGATGACGATCTGTACTTTCAACGCACGGACGCTTGCATCGGAAGCTCACATCGAAGATCTGATGTTGCAAGCCAGGAAGATCAAGTACGACGTCATCGGACTGACCGAGACGAGGAGGCATCGCCCGCTACACGCCGTATACGAGACTGGAGAAGAACTGTTCCTCGGAACATGCGACAGCAGAGGCGTTGGCGGTGTGGGCGTCCTCGTCAACACGCACTTGGCCATGAACATCGATTCGTACGAAAATCTGACGACCCGAATCGGACGTTGCGATTGAGAAGATGTGGTTCAACTCCAGCTTTGACAATCTTCGTCGCCTACGCACCAACATCAAGCTACGACGAGGATGAGCTCGAAGCGTTCTATATGGAATTGGAGAAGTTCTACAAGGAAGATCACACCTTCTCAGTCGCTTTTCAACGCTAAGATCGGATCAAGAAGAACGTGATAGTTCTATCCGGAAACTCACGAAATAGAGCAGAATGATATAGGTGACATTGTATGATTTTATCAACATATGGTACCGCATTCTCAAAACCCTATTCTTGCGCTGATATGTGAGTCTCCTGGTGACAATTCATAATGAGTATCGAACACAGGCTCATCTTCAGTCAAAGTTTTGCATGACTCAATGTCGTCAGTTTGTTCTAATTTTACACGACTGAAAGCCGACTATTTCGCGTGGATTTGCTTTCGATGCGCTGGAGGAGTAGAGCTCAAAGTCAGACGTAAGCTCAAACCGTCCTCATAGTAATTCACTTATCTCTGCTGGCTGTAAGAATTCCTTATGACAATCGACGAGGGAAATACGAAGGCTTGTCGACATCTTCAGATCAGCGGGCCAAGAAATCAGGATTAAAAGGTTTAATCTGGAACTCGATGTATTGATCCAAACGATGAAGCCGCACGAGCTGCAGCAAATTACCACTGACAGCTGAGTTGCGAAGCTATCTCTAGAGCGATAAAGAAGACCTTACAGTAATGAGTGGAATAGCCGCTAGAGCGGAAGAGATCCGCAACACTCATCTGCGATTTTGGCCAACAGCAAACCAAATGACGGTCACCGACATGGACGGAAAATCAGCTCATAAGGCATCCAAAAGGCATATGATAAGGCACGAACTGTCATACTCTTATCCCTTCGAACGGCCGTCCCACTCCACAAGCTGAACAGGTATCCATATACGAATTTAGGCACAAACTGAGATTAAAGCGAGCGGCTAGGGAGTTTCAAACTAAGGATAACGAAAGAAGAGAGGAACACAAGACCGCGGAACGGAAGAATGTCACGGCCCATCCTTCGAGCTCGGCCGGTCCTTCTGCTTTGACTTATACTCGAGGACTGGACTTTACAAAGACAGGATGAGCATTCGCGGTTGGGCGTTTTAATTCAAACGGCCACCGTCTGCCATCGAATAGGGCAGATGCCAGAATTATCCCGCATTAATTCGCAATGTGAGAATGGAATCCGGAGTTCCGATCGTCGACGAACGAAACAGATACGAGAGGAGACGTTGAGACCTGTCCTGCGTGTAGATTTTCGTTTAACAGAAAATGTTGCATTCGTATAACTGCTTCAAGTGTTTGCCCTTATTTCGATATAGAAAACTCAATCGTAAAAAGTAGTTTGATGTCGTCAAAAGGGATAAGACAATTGTACTGGTTATTTAACACTTCGTTTGGCCAGGAACTATCTTAAAGCTCATTAGAAGGTTGGCCGTCTGACCAGGACATTAGGTTCAGAGCCGATAGAATCACCAACGTTTCAATGTGTTCCGAGTCGACGAAACAGTGGTGAAAGGGTACTGAGCTGAATTTGCCTGGAGCTAATATATGCGATAATTTGGTTTGTTGTTTCGACTTGATGGAGCCTGTGCTTCCCATTTGATGTGGGGAATTGTGCGCATTCACCGAGTTATAGAGTGTTGGCTCGGTGTCCGAACTCACTCACCTTTTCACTATTAACGTCACAACATTCTTCACCTTTTTTTGCAGACTGATCAAGCGCGACAAGGTAACCTCTTATACTTGTATAAAAGCATATGGGTGACTTTCCATCGCTTAGAAGTCAATACCCCCCCGAGAAGTTACACCACTTATCGTACGATTGTGAACATCAACAGTCTTTTTGAAGTGTAGATGGTTTTTTCACTGCCATTTCCTCACCGTGTTTAACTCTACTGCGCAATAGGGATCATCCCAATTGCGTTTTTATGGTTTAGCCTTATGATGTTTGCAAGAGACCATGACTTTCTTTAATAGTAAGACCTCTTGTAAAGCCAAAACAGTATCGAGAAAGAATTTGAATGTCATATTTCAAGAGTCATTCACATTTTCCTAGGGTGTTATTCAGAAGATCTCCACTGAGCTTTTTGTTGTTCTTGCAAATTATATCATTCAGACTCGAAAAAGTCGGCCACAGGTGTGGGCTAGCGTTTCGGAGATATCGTCTTCTTCAGAGCCTGGGAGACGGAGATCGAGTCGATGTTACCCGATCAAATGCCAAACCCCTACTAGATCTTCGCGAACGCCCTAAATCATCGCACAGTTAATAAGGAAGTAAAGCACAGTACCTTACAACAACGCGACTTCAGCTCACGATCGAGAGTAGCGGAGGACTTCAGGACAATCATGCTTTTACTTCCGGTTGGATGTAGCCTTACTTTATACACAGGGGGGGGGCAAAAAAGACACTTTGGCCGAGTCACATATCAGCAAAGTTTTCGCAGCCCAGACAGAAGACGTGGATACGAGTACCAGGGCGGAAGATACCCAAGATGTTCCTCGATAAGCAGGAGCAGGCTCTCGCCCATCACCTTCATGTACACCAAAATATGAAGCCATCTCCAATCGCAGCCTGACTGGAGAAGGCCTATGGAATTCACGTCACCTCCAAACAGCTGCGAAACTTCTTGTATGGAGTCACCCATGGACAGCTACCTGGAGACCAGCACTCTTGATCTGGAAGACCTCCAACATCGAGCAGCTCCGACAACGTCGCTACGGTTAGGATATCATCTTCACCGCAGTCGCCAAGGCGCGGTTGATGGTATGGACCGGAAGTTCCTGGAATGGAAAGACCGATATTTTCTTCGTGGACCCCGGACTGAAAGTGATGCTGATGGTTTCGACCAACTCGAGGAGAATATCCTGCCTTCATGTCGTCGCCTGTACCTTCTTGGAAACTTCGTACTGCTACAGGATTGGGTGCCACCACATGGAATCGAAGGGCGTTGGAAACTCTCGCCTACTTGGAATGGAAGGGCGTTGAGTACCTGAAGAAGATGAATATCTAAGTGTGTCACCTGACCTAAACCCCCTCGATTACCGGGTTCGGGCGGAGCTCAACAGGGTGGTCTACAGTGGCGGAGAAATCAACGACCTCGCTGAACTCAGGCACCGAATCACGGTCGCGTGGCAGAATCTCTCGATGGCGCTCGTCCAGAAGGCTGTGGCGGAGTATCGTGATAGTGTACAATGTGTTGTTGATGACGATGGAAATCCAACCAGAATTTGATAAAGTAGCTTATATCGTCTTGAAAGTCGAAAGAGAAAACTTTTTTTGCCCCATCCCCCTCGACAGGGGATTAGTCCCCGCGTGACCGACGGACATTCTTCCCTCTGCTCATTTTTGGACTCCTGACCTTGATCCAAATTGCCTCCAGTGTTTTGCGCGCGGTTGTTTGAATGGCATGCACCAAGACCTTGACCATGACTTCAAAATCATCTCCGTAATGAGTTTCGACCCAATGGCAGCCTAGAGCAGTCGATACAAGCAACCTGGCCTGCTCCTTGACTCGCACATGAAGGGGTCTTGATCGCATGGGAAGTCAGGTGAACACCAGACTTCGTCCGAACTCCTCTGGACTTCACGGGCCACCCCATCTCATGGAATGTGACCTGTGATGTGGACGGGAAACGTCCTACGATGGGAGAACCCCCAGCGGGGTAGGGATCGCATTTGGTCACTAGAGGGAAGGGTCGTATTTGGTCTGAGAAATTTCTTCTCGATAGTTGATTTTCCCTCTTTCACGGGTGCCATTCACATCGTTGGGTGAGTGCCAAAGGGGGAATGGTCGTATTAGCCCGTTACAGAGAAGGAAGGGGAAGGGTTTGGGCACTATTCCACTATTGAGAAGTGACTCCTACCCCAAAAAACCCAAAAAAATTTTTCGCTGAAACGTTGCCTATAGATGTAATTCGATGCGCTGATCACGAATATCACATCCGTTTCGAGCGCTGGCGTCATTTGGCGCCATTATGCGCCAATTTGGCGCCCACCACTTTTTTCACCAAAGTTGATGAAAACTTGCATATGGGGGTTAATCGACATCCTGATTACGAATATCACACTGGTTTTGAGCGCTGGCGCCATTTGGCGCCATTATGCGCCAATTTGGCGCCCACCACTTTTTTCACCAAAGTCGATGAAAACTTGCATATGGGGGTTAATCGACATCCTGATCACGAATATCACACTGGTTTCGAGCGCTGGCGTCATTTGGCGCCATTATGCGCCAATTTGGCGCCCACCACTTTTTTCACCAAAGTCGATGAAAACTTGCATATGGGGGTTAATCGACATCCTGATTACGAATATCACACTGGTTTTGAGCGCTGGCGCCATTTGGCGCCATTGCGTTG
>MU913033.1:0-10823 GCA_036418165.1 Cooperia oncophora
TGTTAATTGACACGAATTAACAAAATTAACTAGCACAACGAAATGCCCTTTCCAAGACGAACAGCGCCCAAAAATCATTCGAAGGGAAAGGGGGGGGTGTGGGGGAAGCGCGTGGGGACGAGCCGTAAGTTCAGTCGATGACCGCGGACAGCTCTTTGCGGTGTAGTTCAGTCACTACATTTTATGAAATCCTCCGTGACAAAAGGCTGTGCACGCCTCCAGAGTTGACGCTGACGTGCTTCGACGCGTGTCGTCGCTGAGTCTGAACGCATGCTTACTCGCTATTATCCTTCTTTCAGAATTCGCATTGATCGTATGGGCGGAGACATTTACCCATTGTTACCACCTTTCTCTTCTTTATCGTGCTAGGATCGGCAGAACAACGGAGTAATCGGGAGGGGAAGGAAAGAGGTTGACTATCTTAACCTTGTCTCCGCCCATCCAATCATCGTGGACTGTAATTTGAAAGTGCTCATCACCTGGCTGGATCATTGATTCCAATAAGCTGTGCGCACTTTTAATAACCCTTTGGTTTGCCGAAAAACGGACCTAATGTCGCATAACATCTTATCGCGATGTAAGCGCGCTTGACCCTTACCGGTACCTGTTATTTATGAGAATAACGAAGAAGATACTGATCATTAGTAGGTGATGGAAATGTCTTGTAATGAACTAATTATCTACTAGTTTTCAAAACAAAACCTTTTCAGGAATTCGAGTCAGCTGTGATGAAATCTGATACACTGAAGTTGGTGGAACCTTTTCTGCTCGCTCACGATGCCACTACCTTTGCCGGCGATCATTACAAGCATTCACAGGGACATCCGAAAGAGTGGTTGAGCAGGTCAGTTCAAGTTCTCCAGAGATGCTTTTGCTAAATGATGCTGGTCATCAGTTTTTTCCACAGTCTATATCGTCAAAATCGGTCGGGGCGGTGCCAGCAAGCATTAAGTGAGTCCACCCTCCGCGTTTCCTTCTCTGGTTTTTCTTTCTCATACAATGCTTGCTGGCAGGTTCTTCTGTTAGAAAACGAGGGCGGGCTCGTTTCATTCGCGCCCTGACAACTACACGCCCCAGACTGATTGCGACGGGAAATGTCAGCGTAATCACCAAAACAGAGGGTATGTGACCAAAGGGGTCGTAATTTGCGACCCCCTGATGAGTGTCTACGATGACGGGGTCTACACGAAGTCTGGTGCTCCTACGACCCTTTTTACCGTCTCCCCCCCAACAGGAGAGCGTAAGAATTAATTGATCTGAATGGTTTTGTTCCCGTTCCCCGCGCGTTCACTTTTCCGGGTTCCGGTATTTCAATCTATGCACTTGTTCGTGGTACCAGCGCTTTTTGCCGTGGCACCACATTGCGCCACGTTGGCTTTGCCCCTCAGTTGGGCTTATGGCGTAAATTTTGGCTTCTTGGGTAGTTATTCTAGTAGCATACTGCAGGAGGCGGGTCAAAAAGGGCAGAATTACCCTAGCGGTGATAATCAATACCTGAGAACCCTCGTCCCGGAGTTCTAAAGTAGTGCATCTTGGTAAATGCAAAAAAAAGACGTCCTGCCGCCGGGGAAAATTTTTGGAGAATACCCCCACCCCCATCCATTCCCCAATGCAATGTGGATACTGCCCGTTACAACACCGACCAAATACCTTGCCCCTGGGGATTCCCCAACGTACGACGTGCCCTGACTGAAAGTTTTCCGGAATCATTCTGTGAGAAGAAGTCGCTGGTGAAGGTACCCTCCCCAGTGAATCCACTTTCCCGATTTCGGTGTCTCGATCTCTTCAAAGAACAGACACGAGAAGATCTCTAACCCGAAGAACGAAGCCAGTCAACAATAGCCATGTTTTTCTTGAGCTCTGGTCCACCCTAGACAATTGTTCGGTGATCACTGGTGGCAGACAGTCAGTTGTCACAAGTGGTCGTTTGTCGTAGCTGGTTACGATGACACATCCCTGAAGTTTACCACAGTGTTTCAAAGACCAACACCTTCTGGCCGACGCCCACATTTCCGATTTCCGACCTTCTCCACGGGTCTCGGAAAGTGCCGGAGCCCCATTTCACTCTGTAATATAGGCTCATCATTCCAGTTATGATAGTCAAATCCTTAAAAGCTTTAGGAAGAGAATGTTCTCAGAACTTTACCCTGGTAGTCTCCGAGTGCAAAGGGCACGTCTCAAGTTCTGCAAAGCTCCGACCACCCAGTGACTTGTTCCTCAGGCCTTTTCGCCCCTCCCATTTAACTGAATCAGCTGTGAGGGTGGCCGCGGTTTGCGTGCAGTTGCAATTCGTTCACAGCTGTTACGGCGAGAAAACCTTCAGTGTTGATCGACAATGTTGACCCACGAATTGATGTATACCGTCGGTTATGAGTCACCCAGTTGGTTTCCCCCATCTGGACAAATATGGGCGCCTTCGTAGTGCTTAGTCATGGTCAGCACGACTTGAAAAGGCTACCACTTCGGGGAGGGGGGGGGGGTCGCCAAAATCGCGAACAGGTAGGAATGCAGGAAAATGGGTCGGTAACTGGTAGAGAAGACAGTGTCGACGTGATTTACCCATTTTCCAGAACAAAACTTCGTAGCAAATCGAGCTTAGGCAAAAGATGCCTCAACCAACAGAAATGGCGGCCTTCCGCCGTAGGATCAAATTGAAGCGTGAACAGTGCGCTAATCATATCTCCTGGAAATATAGAGTATTGGGGTTAGGACACATAGTAGGTAGTGTATCTGCGAAAGGAGGGAGAAGGTTCGTAATGCCTTTGAGAAAAAAGGTATCGCGTTTATTGATTTTTTCCCGATAACTTCCGGCATGTAGGAACGATGTGAGGTTGGCGTAGGAGATGCGGGAGGGGAGGTCGTGCCAGTGATGGACATTTTTGAGGGAGGGCGTGCTTCGCAAAGTTTTTCCCTAAGCGCAATACGTGCACTAACTGGGGTAGCTTCGGTAGCTTCAAGACAGGGTCAAACCGCTGTGCTGCTCCCATAATTCCTGACCCGCACGTCTCCACCTGATTCCCACCAGGACGAATGCCATTATCACTGAGATCTCTTCGCTGAAGAAATGGTGTCCCTGGCAATGCCCACGAGTTCAAAGGAAATCTTGAAGGTGCCTTTAAACTAACGAAACATACATAAAAAGAAACTACAGCAGAAAAACAAACAAAAGAAGAAAGGACGCGTGGAACTGGGCTCTTAATAGGGGTACCTCTAATGAGTAACACCATCTTTTCCTAAGCGGCAAGTTCGTGTGAACTTCATTGAATAGGATGGAGAAGGCAAAAAGCGCCTGGAGATTGCCCAAGCTGATGACCTCGTGCCACGGTGTGCCGAACAAAGGGAATAAATGCTGGTTGATTTCGATTACGTGCATGAAAAAGTCGGTCTGTAATGAAGGCAAATGAACGCGATGGACTGGTTTCTGATGTCCCATTCACGCTCTACGGAACGAATGACTCCATATGCTTCAGCTTTCTGTACCTAGGTGGGACCAAATGGGACGATTCCTGATCCGACTTTGCTTTGCCGACCTCCGGGTATCTGCTCCTTTACTAAGACACTTCAATAAAAGTATCACAAGAGCCCGCGGTAGGACATCTCTTTGAACTGCTCCACTGCTCTACAGCTGAACAAAGAAGTCAACGAATGGGTTCCTACCCCCCGAGTAAAGTCGGTAAGCCCACTCCCTATATCTCAAGATACTTGGTTAGCGCCCTAAATTACACATCATTTGACTGCCGGAGTAGCCTAAGAAAGGAATCTTCCTGAATTTCTGCGAAAACGCATCCTAATTCCAGACCCCTTCGGGAATAGCCAGATAAGTTGCAGCATTGGCTAAAGTATCGAGGGTCCAGTGGACGCAGCAAGTTTTCACTAGGAACTACCAAATGGGACCATCCCTGACCCGAAGTCATGAGATTTCCCTGGCGACCTCTGGGTATATGCTCCTTCACTGAGGGACTTGAACAAAAGTACCACAAGAGGGGGCGCTAAGTGCCTCGGTAGGACCACTCTCCGGCTGGGCTTAGCAGGTCATGTTGCAACGCGACAGGGCACATCGCCCATTGAGAATCCCAGCGAGGGGGTCGTATTTGGTCTGGAGGGGAGGTCGAGTTTGCTTTCGAGAGAAATGTTTCCAGTTTTTGACCTTTCTCAATTTTGCCCATTCCAATGGCGCTATCCCCCTTCCTGATAAGTTTGTGCAAATCCCGGAAAAGTGGCAGGAGAGTAGGAAGTTGGGAAAATGTGGAACATAGCAGATAGGACAGCAAAGAGGAATGGGTATGTCCTACCGGAGCACGAACCTTTGGGAGGGGGTCGTGTTTTGCAAAGATTTTCCCCTAATGACGGGACGTGTCCTGAACCGGCAAATGGACGACATTGCTGTGCAGAAGAGAGCGTGACATGTGCCGACACTGACCAAGTCGTATTAGAACACGTCATGTCTCAGGCGCACGGGATCAGACATGACTTGTTTCAGTTCGCTTGAGAACGGTCCCTCCCGAGGCACATAGCGCCAATTGGGGGATATTCCAGTGATAGTTAATGGCCCGAAACGGGGCCATAGAGGCGCTACAGACGCTCTGATGAAGTGATGAGCAGCTATGAGTTCGTAGACACCATTTGCTCATGTGAATGTGCAGCGGGTCAGAGCACTTGTGCATGAGGACTCAAGCAATGAGTAGGGTCGCGCTCAAGTCGCCTTGAGGGAGGTTCATTTGAGCTGCTAAAGAACTCACCCCCCTCGTTCGACAGGTTTCCCCAGGGGTGTTGGAGGTAAGGAAATAGAACGTTGAAGTTGAACGTCACGGGTAAGTGATGAGAGAAGAACAAAGGCATTCGAGGAATTGTTTTCCTGTCATCACTATATTTTACACTTCGGTTTCTGATGCTCCTCTTTATACAGTCGTCACTACAAGCGACAGAAACAGTAAACATTCCTTGATATCAGATTAAGGTCCGCACAAATTTGGCAGTCGTGTGATTTCGCAACTGTTTACAGCCTTGTCCGTGACCAGTTAACAATCGCACTTTATATAACACTGAATGTCCGTTAAACCAGTACATGCGGCTACTACAAGCTCGACAGACAGGCGGTGATAATCCAACAAATAGCGCCATCGATGGAATGGAAGCAAGTTTTCAGCTTCATCTGATCAAGCACCCCCTAAGCTCGCTATTCCAGATCGCTCGCGACTTTCAGGATTGTTAACAGCCTTAATCCCAAAGCTTGCGAGAGTTAACTGTGTGCTACGCCATGCACGGTACTTTTATTCGGAATCGAAGAGATAGTTGATTGATCCCCCTCGCAATATATGATAGCAAGGATTGAGAACCATCAGTTGGTCTCGTTAGCGCCTGTATTCAAGTTACAAGCCCACTATCCTCACAGGAATTTTGCTAGATTCACCGAACCAGGGAAACACTTCAACGCACGCTCTCACTGATCGCATGAGAGGAGCGCATCCTTCCCAAAATGGCGGAGAAAAGGGCCCGCTAATGAGGACGTCCCACTACTTACTCTTTACTCACAAAAGGTCTACCCATCTCACAACACTGGCGTGATTTGCACCTCCAAGATGCGCAAGTGTGGGGGAGAAGCCTTCCGATAGAGCCGTGATAGCTCTATCAGAGATTCATCGGATCTGTTCAGCTTCATGTTCCTATAATTATTACCGTGGGGCTCCATCGAGGGTGAGACTCTTTTCGGCACCTAATACCTCTTGCCCATGCCCTTTCGGACCATTTTTATCACTTATTAGGTGCCGAAGAAGGTTGCCGCGTGAGTCCTAGGATCCTGCCCTCCAGTTGGCATGTTCTTGAACTACGAATCCATGATCCACGGGGAAGTAAGGTAGTAAGGCTATATTTATAACTAGAGGCTGCTTTTCCATCGAGGAATAATTATTGGGCTTCTGATGGGCACTTTTTTCCCGTTAGCGGTCAGATCACCATATGCTGCCTGCTAAGGGTTAAACGGATTGTGCAATCGGGCTCCAAGCCTTCACTTCCCTTCTAGAGAGCATTTTTTTTGCGAAATAGATGCATCTTCTTCAGAGTTCACTTTGAAAAAGCCTGCTATAAGGGACTATCCCTACAAGGTTCAATGGTTACATTCACTCAGGGAACCACTTAGAAAGTGTTCAGCACTGTCCACGCTGACCGCATGGGCGGAGTCAGGCTAACCGGATGGGTACAACTTTTTTAACGCGGAATGTAGAAGTCAAAAGCACTAATAAGGTCGAATAAAGTCCAAAGTGTTTTGAAAATATCCTGTTTCAGACTCCTCCCCATGCTAAAATCGATGCGACGAGAAGCGAAAAGTATGGCAGCATTTCATTTTGCGATGGAGGCAGCCATAAAGAAAGACCAAAATAAACTCGACGTCTTCCAGGTAAACTTTCCGGTTGTGATTTCTGTCCTGCCACGCTTGCTGTCGCTGTGCTTTCTGCACTTTGTCGTGTGCCGCCGCAACGTGTGCTGTGGCCGGCCCGATCACAGTCAGTGCCAAATAGCACTGACCGCACGGCGACACCCGCTAGCCACCACTTGAACGCTGAACTATGAACTGCTCCCTACTTATCTGTACAACAACGACGGTCACCCTTTCGTTGTGGCGGCGTTGTTTTTAAAGACGGGGTTGTTGACAGACGATTTATGATCACCCAGCGGGCGACAACTGGCGGGGTGGGGGGAATTCCAACCATTGAAAGACACGCTGATCACGTGCAGACGACGAGACCGGTTCACTACAGCTATTTTTAGCGACGATCTATCAGCGGAACCTTCCCAGACGCACAGGTTATAAGATTTCTTGATCTGAATTAATCGGTGTTCGTTTATTATGCAGTGAAGGTGCGGTGCAAATAACCTGATAGTCTGCCTATCTGCGGCAGACAAAGTTTTTCACAAAGCAAGAAATATCCATGGTTTTAAATAATAGGCCGAGAGGAAATGATCATAACCACCGTGATTTCTGTGCCACTTAGATTTCCGTCACAGGACTGGACCTATAGCTCCAAAAGAGGGTAATGGGCTGGGACCTCTCCATATGCCTCTTATAAATCGTTTCTTTCTCCCTGCCAGGCTATCACCGTGGTCCTGTAAACTGGGGCTAGCATTCCGAATAGAAGTGCAATCCCCTACATCCCTTGACCATTTCGGGAGCTTTTGGCTCGAGGAATCCCGGCCTCTCACCACGAACCCTTTAGGTATCCCCCAATCTTAAAGGAGAACTACGCGACCTATGTAAGGACCTATGAAAATGCAAAAGACTGTGTGGGAAGGGTGGTGTGGTGCGCAGTGGACATCATTGTGAAAATTTTGCGGCGGAAACTTGTGAGGTAAAGTCAAGGCGCAAAGTTCCTCCTATGACACCTCCCTTTTCCCAGTGACTCCGCCTCCAGACTCCCCATTCAAAAACTGTCTCGCTGCCGAAAACGATGCTACGGTATAAGTGGCTTGAAATGGATGCTCTAATGTCTCTTATGGGGGTCAGAAGGTTCATTGCAAGAAATCAGTAGACTGGTCTGGTCCTTGTACGCGGGGCCTCTTACCTGTACGATTGTTTGAGATTAGACTGGCCCTAGTAAAAGCGTTGCCGTTATCCCCTTTGGCATTTTCCCTTCACAGGCAATTCGCCTGGCATCTTCTCTTCCATATTTCAACACCTTCAACACCTACGTCCTTATCGCGGACCATGCCTTTAATAGCGCTGACAGAAGTTTACGACCGAAAAAACTCGCTGTTCTTATGAAGGTCACCCTGGTCGGACTTTACCCTAGTCCACCATCTCTAAGACACTCCGTTCTGTTATTATGGTCGAAATGGTTCTCGATACCACACAGCGTTCCTTGGTAATGAGTGTTAGGGTGGAAAAACATCGCCTGTCTGGCCCAGGACGGTGCTGGCATAGTGATCTTTGTTCAACGTCCTGAACTGGTTGAATCGCCTGATGTACTGATTGTTAGTACGATATGCGACAAGTACAAATAATTTGGCCTGAGTTCGCTCGGTGCTAAAGTGAAAAAAAGTAAAAAGTGTTGGTGGGAGGGAAACCCTTCGATGTCCAACTCTGATAGACGAAATCTGGGTGAGCCCAGAAAAGCTGATACGGGAAGGCTGCTTACTCTGGGAATTTGAGGCTCACATTTCAACTGGTGAGACTGACGCCAAAACAATTTTCCTCTCGTTCTGAAGTCGCAATTTATTCAGAGTAAAGTGTTGCAGAGAGTCTAGGAGGGGGGAATGTTAGGTAGAGAACTCCGGGACACCACTTTAACTCCTTGAGCTTGAAGCAGCATTAGGAACCCTTTTCAGTAATCGGAGTTACCAGGAAATTCAGTGACCTGAAAATGAGCTTTTACGCCCTTCTGCCATCCGAGATCGTCCAGGCCATACCCCAGTTGTGATACACGTAGAAGCTAACGGCAAAGGTTGGACGGTGAGGCTCAGGTTGGGCGTTAAAGCTAATTGAAGCCTTGACTTTGTAGTTCCAATTTAGACTGCAGGCGAAATTCCTCAATCTGCGTACTATCATCACTTTTCCAAGGGCTGGTATACCAAACAGGGACCTTTGATTGATCCTTTCCGTGCGGTACCTATTTTGATTGGAGTGGCTAGATCTCCCGTGCAAGTCATAGCACATCTAGATGAGTAAGATTAGACTCTGTAGTATTTACAAACAAGTACGGTTTGGATTTTTCTTCTAATATGTTTCGCCAATTAGATGGAATTTCGGAATTATTATAAAACCTCAAATGAAGTCAAAAGCCATGGAGTCAACGTAACTCGTAAAATAGCAGGGTGGCCTGTTTGATGTGTTTTTGTGGACCACCTGTTTAAATCTAGAGGGATACCATGGTGATATTCTAGGAAAAAAGGGCCTCTGCAGCCTACGCCATGCTTCCTGCTGTCCTCGTAAAAAGTGGAGCTGATTGATAGCTCCAGGAACTCTTAGATTCGCTCCAGGGAGGCTCATTTTGTTGTAATTCGATGTGATTAGCGCCATTTTGACAAATTAATGATGCAAAAAGTTCATGAGCGGGAACACAAACAATGATAACTTCCGTTGACGCTGATCTTACTTGGCCCTGCACCACGTCGTTTCATTATGTCACGGTCAGCACAATTAGGCCAAATTTGCTGGAATGTTCCAGAAGACCTTCTAGCAAAGCATGAATCACAAATCATAGTTTCATTTTTCGTAAGCGCAATATTTTTGGCGTTCGCCAAACGTCTGCGGTGTTCTTAAGTCGGACAGTTGCACGTGTCTCGCATAACAAACATCTACTGCACTGCAGAGTTGCCCTTTCACCTGCACCTCGCCCCCACCAAGGCGCCCTGTCTACAACCTCCAACACAATACGTACTGTAGCAGAACGCATCTTTCTGATTACTCATCTATGGTCATTAGTAACACCTTGTTTGTTACACGGCACAATCCGTCTCTCGACCAACTGACTACTGACATGCTCGTCTCGTCGCCACACCCACCAAACGCCGTTGGTGAGCGCTTTTGGTCGCCTGCTAGAGGGGCGGAGCGCTGCTACACACTTATCGCAAGACACTCCGACATGGACGGCGGTGGTAGTAGTCCACCTGTGGATCCCATCCAAGAGGAACGTTTTCCTGAACAAACTTACGCTATACAAGACGTCGAAGAACCCTCGGCTTTTTCCCTACCTCCAGCACCGACGCTGGCACGACCGACGTCCTTCACTAATCTTCAGAATCTCAGTGGCGGATTTCAACGTAATTCGAAGTCTGCACTAGTGGCTCGACCTTCGTTCGCTGCACGTGAAAAGTCTGTGGCTATTCATCGCTTCAAGAAATCGCGAACGAGGCGATTCTTTCATCCCTATGCAAAGGTTGGTGTCTGATATGTATTCTGATAGAAGCTACGGTTGATCTGTAGGCTCATGCCGACGTTGCAGCCCATTCGCTTGTGCTGTTCTCTCAGGTTTCTGGACGGTTCACAGACGTTCTCTGATCTGTTTCTCTAGCTCTCATCCTCACCTAGAGCTTCTCTTCCCACCAGCTGATCTAAAGGTCACCCTTCGGGTCGTTCCGGATCGCGTTCCGGGTCCCTTTGTGATTGCATCAGTCGCCGATTGCGTAATGTTGCGCTCAGTTTCGCAAGCTGCAAGTGTTCCATTATTTGCGTTGAAGCTCCTTATCTCTCTTACTGGCGCCACCCGCTGGCGCCGGCGGAAACCCCAAGCCCGTGGGTCACGCGTAGTTTAATCGACTACAATCACAGATTTGTTTGGGTTTGTGTTGTTTTGGTGCAAAATCACGATCGGGGGTGAAACAGCAGAAAACGCGCTAAATGTTGATCGTCTAGCTGATCGGTTCAACGATCATGAGAACATCAGGTGGTTGCAAACCAATGCTAAACAACAACAGACCATGGTACTCATTGAAAATTAAGCCCGAGCGATTGGGGTTAGGTAGGGGTTTGCCTGGGTTTTCTTTTTCGAAGAGGTTAGACTTGGTGTGGTCCGGCTTCTGAGCATGTACGGGTCCCTTCCCTAAGGTCAACTAAAATCAGAATTTGCCTGTAGAAGCTGACTGAAGAAGTCTTGATCATAGGAATTCTCGAAAGGCGGTCCAAACCTGACCCTGGCCCTTGTTCCTGTAGGATTCTTTTCCAGTAAGTAACACCGTAACCCTTCTCCCAGTAGGTTTCTTCTCCAAGAAGTACTAATTATTAGAGTAATGCATCTAACTGCATTGTCAATGCGCGATTGTGTACGATTTTGTCATCAATCAGTACGGTTGTGTACGATTTCTGCAACCATGTGTTCGTGCTTAAACTCCAC
>MU913033.1:15363-28418 GCA_036418165.1 Cooperia oncophora
TTCGGTTCTCTCTCCTCGCATTGAAACGCGGAATAGGAGATGATGGTCCTATCCTGTAGACTACAAGAATTGACAGTTTCGCCTAACCGACACCGCTACGAACAGCAGTGATGTTAGTCAGGCAAAATCTTCGATTGAAGATGATGCGGTCGATCTCATTATAGGAATTGTCCACGAGGAGATGCCCATGTCCAAAGAGTAGGTTTTCTGGAACTGCGGGTAACCATGGATGATAGGGGTCGATATAGTAAACTCAGACAGCCTTTTACCCTGCTCATTCCACTCCCCGTGAGTTCCAGTGAGAAGTGCAGCCCTTCTTCTGAGGCCGATTCTAGCGTTGAAATCGCCGACGATGACCTTGAAGAAGGTGTGATCTTCCTTGTAGAACTTCTCCAATTCCATATAGAACGCTTCGAGCTCATCCTCGTCGTAGCTTGATGTTGGTGCGTAGGCGAGGAAGACTGTCAAAGCCGCAGTCGGACTACATCTTCATCGCAAATTCGGGTCGGCAGGTTTTCTTACAAATCGATGTTCGTAGCCAAGTGACACCGACACTGCCAACGCCTCGCATGTTCCGAGGAACAATTTCCCTCCAGTTTTGTAGTCGGAGCATGCAACATGTTCCAGTCCCGGTCAATTCGATGACGTCGTGCTTGCTTTTCTGGCTTGCATCACCAGATCTTTGATGTGGGCTTTCGATGAGGGTCTGTGCGTTGAAAGGCGTCCTAGCCCTGGACCACTTGTTTCTCCGACGGCCCCTGAGATTCTCGGCCTCCCGGGTGGTCCCAACCAATGCTTCCCTGTCGGTAGTTCCGCAAGGTTCGCTGGGGATGAGGCTCATAGCTGTTACTGTTTTCGGCATGTGGCTTGACTACGCGTGGATTCTCAAGCTTTAATGTGGTACTTTCCGCATTGACCGACTGAAAGCGTTACACCCCATGCCAGGTTGAGGCTGTCTGAGACACTAATATTCCGCCTGAATTTTGAAAGCGAGGGTATTTTCATGTTTTAAAGACAGAAATTTGAGCAATTTGAAGTTACAGGTTTCAAGGTTCAGTTTCAGCAGATGCCGAAGCAAAGAAGAGACGCGACGTCACAGTAGCAGAGTACTCGGTGAGATACTTTTTTTCACAGCTGGATATAGTTCGTATGTGGATTTTTTTCGAATAGTTTTCCTAAGAAGGATGTTCACCTCGGTAATGTGGGCGGAGACTGTTAGTTGTCGTGCCTTCCATGGCTCCCTTCTTCCTTGTCTTCTCAAGAATGAAAAAGTGTCGAGATCAAATAAATGAATGATTTCAGGCCAAAGAGCAACCACCAGTTACTGCGGCTCAGACAGCTGCATTTGAGGGATTCGCAAGGGTAAGTGGACGTCACTGCTTTGTTCGAGATACAGTTTAACGCCCAACAAAATTTAACAAAATTTTTGAGGTGGTCTTTTCAATGGGTATTGATGGTCTAATAAGAGAATACAATGACTTTCTGAAACCTTACGTTTCCTACCCGTTCAAGAGGGATGCCTTCGATCAAAACACGCCTAAAAATCGCTACAAAGGTATTTCATTATGTCACTTTATCGACCTTTAGGCATTTATTATCCCCATCGCAGACATAATCCCCGTAAGCGATAGGGCGTGTGCCGGGGCGTGGGTTGGACCTCTGCCAAGAAAGGGTTTTCCCACCGATGATGTCGTCCTGAGTCCGCAGCAATTGGGTGAAGGTTGTTTTCTGCGATCCAGCTCACGCCCGTTAACACGCCCTATCGTTTGCAGGGATCATGACTATAGGTAATGAATAAAAAGCTCCACCTGTGCTAATGCAGTGCCATGATGACGTTAAAAATGTGCGTGAAATCTGAACCCACGTTTTGCTTACCAAGTTCTTGACGGTGGGTTGCCGCGCGAGGTTGTCGCGCGCGGGGACCGGTTTGTTTTGAGCATCGTGAGCAGTTGACGCTCGAGCACGTCCTGACGTTCGTTTGAAATTCGCTGAATACCACTCCCCCCTCCCCCAGTTTCCTCTTCAAACGACTTCCTTTCTACAACCTTTCCAACTTTTCTCAAAGTTTGCCGCCGAACAGGGGGCGGAGAGGGTAAACACCTGAAACAGGAAAAACCAATAACCAGAAAAAAATCGCCAGGTCAACCGCGACCCCCCCCCCTCTGCCCTCGTTCGCACACAGCAGCGATGTTTGGTTCTTGTTGTGGTTCATCACAGAAATGTATAGCCATGACCCACCATGGGGCGTGTGACGGGGGCGTCAGTCAGAACGCAGCGAAAACAGCCCTTCTCGCCAAGTTTTTCGGACTCAAGATGACATGGTGGAAAACGTCGTGCTGGCAGAGCCTCAAAACACGCTCCCCTCGAACGCCTTACCGGTTGCAAGAACCATGACTGTATGCCAATGAGAACAAAAGAATCATACTGCATGGACACCATTGGGAAGCAGAACACTGGCGACCGGAGACATTTTTCAACGGACATCCCCCCTGTATCAAGGAGTCCAACATACGGAGTGCCCAGGTGGAACGCATATTCAGCCAGATAGCACGCGATTGGGTGAAGGAGGAGAGAGACGTCTGGCCCGAACTGCCGCTGCGGATGGTGCAACTCGCAATCGTTCTCCATCTTCACCTATTTTCACATCAATGCTCGTATCTCGCTGCTGTAGATCTCGTGGTTGTCGGCATAATATCGTCTGAAGATGATTCCACTTCGCGACGAGTTGCTTGGCATACTGTAGCACTTTCCTATTTGGTCGCTCAAATCGTGGTGCAAAAGTCGGGGTGTACGCACTTGTAAGGATGTCTATCCTTGTCGTTGCCACGCGACTCTCCCAGCCCGTACCCGTGCCGTGCTGACCGTGTGGGCGGAGTCAGTTCCACAGTTACCCTCTTTCCAGATGCACTAATGAAGTAGACGCAATGAGCGCTGTTCGGCTCCGCAGGAGCATCAAACGTCCTCAGCAAGCTGAACTTTGCTCGTTGCTTCCACTCAGCAGAGCTTATAAGGCCACCTATCAGAAAGTGACCCAATTGTAGTAGTTAGCAGTTTCAGACAGTTCCAAGCACGTCGCTCGTGAAGAGCTTCAGTGAGACATGCTCCATATGTGGTGCAAGTGTTCTCCGCCCATGGCGATCAGTGTGAAATGAGGCCTGCTGACATCGTCTCCCACGGAAACTCCCTGACATGAATCTTCCAGACGTGGTTTGCAACGATTACAGTCGGGTAGTGTTGAATGACGGAAAAGGTTCTGATTATATCCATGCAAACTATATAAGAGGAGATCCATTAATCTGCACTTACATATGTACACAGGTTTGTTGGATTTGAAAGGGGCAAACATAGTCGACGGGCCAATGCAACAATGCTGCGTCATGTCTACTTGTCTGCGCTCTCTCACTGAGTGGAAAAAAGGGGAAATACGTTCTGAGGTTTTGGGAAGACGTAACAATAGAAAAGAAGACATGGCGCGCCATAGTTTTGCAGTCATGTGTGCCCTGCCGAATTAAATTTTTTGCGGGCTTGGCCGCTTGACTTTCCTTCAGTCGTCCATATCAGGGTCCTCTGCCGACTACGATAGTGGATTTTTGGCGAATGATATGGTTAGAAAAGGTGACTCACATAATAATGCTCTGTAGTATACTGGAATGCGGAAAGAAGAAATGCGAACAGTACTGGCCAGAGGATAATGGTGCCAGTATGACGGTTAATGGTGAGCGATTGCAGTTCCTGCGAACTTTTACAGATATCGCTCGCTTCTCGGAAAGAGGTCTTCAGTGGTTACCTGAAATGTAGAGGGATCTTGCTGCAAAATTAAATGCTATTGAAAAACCCGCTCCACGAAACAAGGTTGCCTGTGAAGGGGGAAGGAGGCGTGGCCAGGGCTCGTTCCGACGAAGGGAGCAGTTTTGAGCGGTGTCGCGATCGCGGGAAATTATATTCTCTATCAAGTCGATACATGAATACGGCTTCCTGCAAGCTCATTCCAAAAACCCTACAAGGATGCATTTGAGATCTTCGTGTGTAATTTTTGAACGTTTATCGCTCTAATCTATCAAAACGAGTGTTAAGTTGTCGAAACGGAACGTGGGATACGGGCCAAACGACAGACGTCTCCACGGATAGTCCAGGTTGATCGTGGTGGGTGGGGGGGGGAGAGACGGTCAGCCGTTTTGGCTTCGCCTCAACGCTGGGCAGCTTTGTTTAGCAGGATGAAAGCAAAGAAGATCAGCACAAAGGCTCTCGAAGTGGGGCTCGCCCCACATACTGCGCCCACTACGCCGCCCCTATTGCTGCCCGTGATTCGCCTCTTTTTGGGTGCGGAGGGGAGAGACGCCAGCAATGAAATGGCGTAGATGGTGAAGTGAGTGCTCAAGCCAGTAAAGGAAAGATGAATGAAAAGGCTATGGAAAGCGCTCAGAGTGAATATTTGTTGGGCTATAAGGTTAACAGGAGAGGGAAGGGGGGGGGGGAAGGCGAGGCGATGATGCATGGTAGAGCGTTATTATCAGAAAAGTTGATCCACAATGAAGCGAGATATTTTCAGAAGGTTGCGTCTTGTGGCAACGTGGTGCCCAACTGCTTCTGCATGTTGTAATGATGCGCGACTCTGTCCTTAAAGACAGCTCTCGCGATAAAAGTGTCATGGATAGTTGCTTTCCAATTATGAAACAGTAGCTGATAGGTAATTCCCCAAAGAAGAAAAGAAGCAAGAAGAGTCCTCAAGAACATACATAACCAAAACGGTCGCTCACAGTCAGCGACGCTCCCTGGGGTCTCTGTCTCTCTTCAACCCCTAGCTCACAATCTCTCTATCACATCTCGCAGTAGTTGATATCATCCAGTGCAAAAAAAAAAGAATACAAAAAGAAAACAACAAAAACGCAGAGGAAAACTCTTGGAAGGAAAAAGGAATTTATTATCAACGCGGTGTGCCGAATTCGGGTTACGGTAGCGGCTACATTGTTAGTGTAGTGAATGTGCGTCGAGCTTTTGGCAGCAGCGCGAAAATTGCGTCACTCCTGATTTTAATACCCCGAATGTGGTTGAGTTGGATTTATATGCCCTAATTGAATAAAATGTAATGAAGGGAGAGTAGAATGCATTATGCACACGGAGCGGCGGCCAGTGCAAAGGGCATGCGGTTTCCGAGTACCTGCCGACGCACCCAACAAAGACAACCTGAGCGACCGCTCGCACCAAGAGAACATCTAACAAGTGAGGCGGTCCAACTGATCGGGCGTTAGAACTAGAAGTTTCAGCGGTTGTAGCTCGCTAATCGCTCACTGCGGAGTTGCGAGAGTGGGACAATCTCTAGCTTGGTGGCTGTACTACTTGCACAAGGAAGGACGACCATGTACTACTTGAGCGCGGGGCTGTCTTTAAAGGAATAGCTATTGAGACCTA
Organism: Cooperia oncophora; assembly: GCA_036418165.1. Classification (NCBI taxonomy): domain Eukaryota; kingdom Metazoa; phylum Nematoda; class Chromadorea; order Rhabditida; family Trichostrongylidae; genus Cooperia; species Cooperia oncophora. The sequence goes on from MU913033.1 coordinate 20,773, forward strand.
ATATTAGGTCATCCCATTCAAAAAAGCCGATGATCTTATTCATATAAAACGAAAACAGATAGGAAAGTAATACTTTGGCTTCGAGGTGAGTAGATCCCTCCTTCACCAATGCGCTCGGCTCCCCCGGCCCGGGAAGCGTTCGACCTCTGGTAGCCTTCGGTTTCTCATCACCAGGTAGTAAATTGCTGTTGATGCCAGTTTCGGCGAATGACAAAACATTGTAGCGTTTGCCGTCGGGGAGTACATTCGACTGACGAGAACAGTTGAAATCGAACGGCTCTTACGTTGCACGAATGGAGAGATCGAACCCAGGTCTCAGTATTGTTTGTGTCCAGCAGGTGCCCTATACACAGTTGCTAAGGGATCTGGCACTTATGACGAGCAAAAAATGGCCATTCTTGTAGTTGTGCGATAAGCCTATCCATGTTGTCGCGAACGTGATTGATCGAAGAACAGGCAATATGCACCGACAGTGACGGATTTGTTCTCTGTATAGAGCCGCTTGAAAGCCACAGTGTGGGAATCCTTTGCTATGATGATCATCCACTTGCGCCCACGTAACTCCTTCATGGTAGAACTCGGGCGGCTTCTCATCTGCATTCATACAAAATTGACGATTGTGAGTTTTGGCTCGAGGTCCGAGACCACCCATATTTCATCTAAGGCCGGGTGCGTTTTTATTATGCCGGCCCGGCCGGGATGACGTATGTATTATGGGAGCGCACCCCACGACGAACGAATTTTTCGCTTTTCTTCGCTCCTTCGGGCTTCTGAAACGCGCAAACTTTTCCACCTTGTCATATTCGAGATCACCCTTATACCACTTATTGGTCCGGAGCAGGCCAATTTGAGCGGCGCACTTCCCTCTTATGACGCCTGATTTGAAAGTCCGGCCCTGATTTTCACCACTCAGGCTTCTTTTCAATTTCTCGAGAACTTCTTCTGTTTATAGATTCACCAAATTTCACAGATACATGTACTCCTTATCCCTGAGCTAGAGTGGGCGTGGCATCTGAACATGGCACAGAACTGTTACTCCTTTTTTGGAATATTTCAGTCTGGGACAAACTGGGCCATCTTGTTTGTATTGACAGAGACACGACAACATGTGTCAAGATGAAAATATCTCACAAGAAGCATAAATAACTTCAGGTTAAGTTGAAACATGCGGCCACGCCTACCCGATCTCAGGGATTTCGAATATAGCTGAAGTACTAGCCTCCAAATATTAGGTTGTCCGGAAAGTTCTCAGCGTTTTGGGTGTTTCACTTTAAACGATCGTAACTTTTTAATACTCATCGGATTTAATCGAAATAGGCACCATTCGAATCAGCACACTTTTGCCAATGTGACAGCAGTTGAGAAATCCCATCAAAGTAAAAAACTGGGTGGTCGAAAATTCACGAAATCCACTAAGGCTTTTTTGCCTGGTCCTGATTGATGAAGTATTTTCCAGCAAGGGAGTTCTGAAAATGTTAGAAAAGGTGATAGTCGTTGGTGAAAGGTCTGGAGAATATGGCGGGTGAGGTAGAACTTCAACCCCCAATTCGTTCAATTTATGGATAGTGATTTGTGAAACGTGTGGGCGGGCGTTGTCATGCAAAGGAATCGGACCCTTTCTTTTGATAAGTGTTGGCTGCATCTGACAAAATTTTCGGTACAATTCGTCGATTTCTTCACAGTAGGGTTCTGCTGTGATGGTCTGCTGGGCCTGGTGTAAAAAAGTTTATAGTGGATCACACCAGCCGATGACCACCAAACGTGACCAGAAATCTTTTTTTTTTCGTGAGGGTTCGGCTTTAAAAATTACCTCGGTGGTTCGTCGAAATCCAACCACTGTCCGGAACGTCTCCTGTTATCATACATGACCCATTTTTCATCACAGGTGACAATTCGGCCCAAAAACAGGTCGTTTCTGCTGCGCAAAAGCAATGCAGAAGGAACCTCGAGACGTGCCGATTCCTGCCGGTCACTCCGATTGTGGGGCACCCGATTGTCGAGTTTTTTCACCTTCCCAATGCGTTCCAGACCATCCGCAACAGTGGATTTGCCAACGCCTAGCTTTTCTGCAATCTCTCGAACTGTTTGGGATGGGTCAGCCTCCACAAACGCCTTCAAATCCTCGTCAGGTATTGCTTTAGGTCGACCGCTATGAGGTTCATCTTCAAGGCTAAAATCTCCAGAACGAAATTTGTTGAGCCATTGCCGCACAGTGCTTTCTCTAGCACTATTGGGCCCCCACACCTGGTTAATTTGTTGAGCTGTTTCGATTGCGGATTGCCCCAATTTATAGTCGAAGAAAAAAATCGTCCGAAGTGCTCTTTTCACATGCTTCAAAAAGTCTTGAAAAAAGGGGGTTTATCAAGCAATGGTGAAACGGCAATTATACCATCAGATAGCGCAAGAAATTCTCTACAGGATGTGCTACTGAGAAGCAAGGCAGAATGAGTTTTTAATCAGCAGTGAATGTACAAAAAATAGGTGCACAAAACGCTGAGAACTTTCCGGACAACCTAATAGTATGCGAGCGCCCCTGGCACTTTTGAATGGGATGGCCTATACTACTGTTGCAGGTTTTTCTATTACTTCAATAAGGGTGAACAACTCGGACCCACACGTAACTCGTGCTACTCTTGAGCTTAAGCAAGGTTCACAAAAGCATTATTTGAAACATCATCGATGGAAAACATGGTAAATTTTACGGTTTCTCAAGGAGTTGTACGTGTAGTCTATTTGATCGCGTTTTCAGGCCAGATAAAACTGTACCAAAGTCATTGTTAGCAGTGTTCCGGATACTGCATCAGACAAGGAAGTCAAAAACGCCGATCGTGGTTCATTGTTCTGCAGGAATCGGTAGAACTGGTTCTTTTGTGAGTGTTTCAAACTAGTGTTCAACAGGTCAGCTGTTGAGCCTAAAAGAATGGCTGCATGAAAAGTCCACTTGCATAAAGGAGAGGGGTGGTGTTGTTCGGGCTAATTCCATTCTCAAGAATTCCAATCTGTCTACAGATCATAGGAAATAACCAGTACTCTCTAGCTTCTTTCTTGTTGTGATCTCAGCACCTTAGTTTTCTTTATTGAAGGAAATTCCCGCGATTAAGTGTTGCGGGTACTAGATGCTCAGCCATGAACCACTAGCTCATTAGTAACCCCCACTAGAGAAAGTAGCAAAGAAAACCGTGGGGATCTGAACAGAGACCCCCTCAGCAGTGGGCACCTTGGACGAGTTTTCGGACGTCGGCAAGCCCAATTAGCAGGATTCGACGTGCAACCAGTTCCCAACAAGAGCACAGGGAAATCACCCTACGACGCTCCAGGCAACGCTATGTACACACGCACGGAGGCGTTTCGCGGACCACGCGATCAGTGGAACTGTCTCAACCAGGGTACAGCATCGTGATGTGTGAAATGGTGGTGTCAGTACGACCCCCCCCCCCCTTACGAACGACAAGAAGGACAGATGAAAACGGATATTACATAAATAAGCCACATAATTATGGTATGAACACGTAAACAATACAAAAGAACACTAATTACATACAAGTGTTATATAAATTAATCCAAACTTACCTATACTACTGTGAAAAACTGGAAAATCAACCATTCTTTGCGCATAAAGCTCTCAAGGAAAGAGAGTAGCCCTTGGACGTGGCCCGCTCTACGATCAGAGCACAAAATGGCGCTGGAGCGTCGACTGTTGACGAGGGGAAAATCTTTCCGAGCTTATTCACTTTTTCAAGAGAAGGCTTCTTGGAGAATGGAAGGCAACATGTCACTTTCATCTCTGTACTGTTCCGATTTCTACCTACCAGCAATCTGTATCTTCCCCCGTTCATGAAATATTTCGGATGGGTTAGGGGTAAATCGCGGGCTGGTTTTTATGCTTCATACGCGATTACCTTGCTACGAATGCAGTAACTAAAAAAGCCATTAGATCGTCAATATTTCCTCATCACAGGAATTATACTACAGTTCTCCTGGATGCCTGCTAGTTCAGGAGATATTTTAGATGGCACGAAAGCTCGACTCCTTCTGTGCAGTTGTGAGGATAAACTTTGGCGAACTTTAGTATGCCATCGAGCATATTTTACTGTGAACTTAAGTGAAGCATCATTTAGCGTATTATCGATGCGATTTCGTCCGAGTACGCCATGCACGGTGGCGCTTCTACGTCAAGAGGTGGTGAAAGGGCGCCAACTTCGAATTAGGTGATTTTTGTCCATGCAAGCAAACGTTTTTTAGCTTTTGGCAAGGTCGATACGCATGAGTCTGTTTGAGGTATACTATTCAGTCATCTAGGAGTTCTTACTGACTATTTATAAAACATTTTCACCTTTGAAATAACCGTTTTCAAACCAAGATTCACAGCCGTTTTCGAACCAATATTCGACCCACCTTTGCGAATCTAATTCACACACTTATTGCGCGCATTCATCAAGCCAAATCACGCATTGACACTATGCGGGCCCCCCCGGCCACGCCCACTTGCTTTTTGCGGAATTTTGATATTTTTTCAAAATTTTTGCATTTTTGGACTGCTGCGTGAAGCCCCGCCCACTATGAGAGGCTGGCCGCAACTTAGAGAAGCCCTGCCCACTTTCAACGAGGTGTAAATCGCCGTACTAGGAGTCTCGTGGCATGCTAGGGTATTGCTGATCATTCGGAACAAACTTTGCCTGATTTTTTGTACCGAGTGACGAACGAGACCCTAGCATGAAAGCCAAGACCCTATACTGCCGATTTACACCAATGACTGAAAAGTGGGTGGGGCTTCTCAAAGTGGGTGAAGCAACGCGCGCTGCACAAGTGGGCGGGGCTTCCACAGCAGCAGTCCAAAAACGCAGTCAAAATTTTGAAAAAATCAAAATCCGCAAAGAAGGCAAGTGGGGCGTGAGCGAAGGGGAGCAGGCCCGCAGTAGTGTCAGCGCGTGATTTGGTGATGAATTGCGCGGCCTAATAAGTGTGGTGAATTCGATTCGGAAGGTGGGTGAATTTGGTTTGAAAAGGGGTGAATTTGGTTTGAAAACAGGTGAATTTGGGTTGAAAACCGTGTATTTCAGAGTGGAAATGGTATAAATAGTCAGTAAGAACTCGTAGATGACTGAATAGTACACCTCAAACAGAGTCATGCGTATCGGACCTTGCCAAAAGTAAAAAAGGTCTGCTTGCATGGACTCTTAAGTGGCACGCCATCAACTAAACTTTCATGTGAGGCTCAACACAGTTCGGGGCAAACGACAAGTAGCTTCGGGGAATATCAGAAAATACACGGAGTTTTCTCAGGTTGCCATTGAAATGGGACTTCAACGCCTCCTAGCCGGTGGCCAGCTGAATCTTCTCGAATGTTGTAGGCGCTTGAGAGGTAAGAGTTATGAACATTTCAGAGGCAAACTGTACTCACCACCTGGGACCCTGGTAATGGCCAAGTACAAGGAGAAAGGGTAGAAGTGTGCTACTGTCGTCGCTCAACAGTGCGCAGAAATGAGGCCGGAGGATAGAGGCAGCTAGCGCCTCTTTGCCTCCTGCCCGATAGCGGAAGATCGTAGACAGCGACGCTTGGCACGGCCAGGCCGATGTCTGACTTAGCGAAGTCTCACCTGCTGGCCTCCTCTCCGTTGCTTGTCCTCTGTCCTTTACTGGCTGGCAGGCACTTCCTTGTTCAGCTGAGAGCTTGGCGGCTTGTCAAGGAGATGGGTCGCACCCTGTCTTCCAGCCCATTTATGCAGGGCGAGGCAATGACAGTGACTAGCTGAGGCTTTGTGTGTGACAGTAATAGCTTGAGACTTCTGGTACCTGCTATTCAAACCCAGCCTCCCTGACGAGCTCAGTATCTATATGTTTGCAGAGGGACTTCGGTGTCGACACGGTGCTGCACCATGAGCCCACGAGCAAGCGGGGTGGAGACGGAAACAACATAAAGCTATCAGAACCTTTTACCCCCCCCCCCTTCTTTTTTGGCGCACTTTTGACCGATTGGAGTACCACTAATCCACAACAGCCAACCCTCCAATGACAATCCTTGCCATGCCCTCCTAGCACACGGCAAGGGTCTTCCTCGGAGGCGCGTACAGTTTGTTCTCAGTCAGTATCCGGGCTACTCTCAAATTCAGTTCTTTTCAGACCAGCGAACGCACAGTGTGCAGGTAGAAATACAGTACATTTATGTAGCCGAAGCACTCTGTGAGTACGGTCGTGCCATGAAGTACATTGTCGATCCGCAGCTTCTGAAGGTTACTTTTCTCCCCATTTGGTCCTAGTTCGCAAAATCGTGCACTGCTGTTCATATCAGAGCTGTGAACAGCGCAGCGTACAGGTCTACCACATCGAAGAAACTCCCTTTCGGCGCTGTTTGTCGACGGGGGGGGCATTTTGTACGAACATCCGGTTTACAAATCTCGCTCTGGTAAAACTTGTGAACGCTTGTGAAGCTGGAGCAAGATCGTCTAGCCACCATCCTAAACGTGTCAACTCGAGAAAAGGCTACCTAGATGGGTCGGCACATCTATGGAAAGCAGAATGCCCCCCCCGTCGACAAACTGCGCCCTCCCTTTCTTTTACTCAGCCTGAGCCCACAACTCTCTTTCTTTTAAGTCAGCCTGAGCCCACAACTCCCTTTCTTTTACTCAGCCTGAGCCCACAACTCCGGCTAAGGAGCGAGCAATCCTGGGCCGCTGGAGAAGGGTAAGGAGGTTAAAGTTTGGGTTGGTTTCGCCTGTTCGTATAGCAGCAATGCACCTGAAATACTACTGCGCGAAAGTATCACTAGCTGGCGTTCTGCGCGGCGAAAGAAGCCGTATTTACAAAAGGCTGCGCGTTCATACTCATTCAGCAACCACCAGAGCGCCCACTAGCGTTCCGAGTGTCCGGCAGCCTCAGCGAACAGGAAAGTAGAGATGTCGATCTAGCGTCTGCCAGCGTCTGCCAGCGTTCACCAGCGACCGGGAGCAGAGAGTATGGGAAAGTAGGAGGTAGCAAACAGCTGGATTAGGGGTCGTGAAATTGCGGCGTGTGCAGCCACACTGTACATTGAATTGCATAATTGTGTTTTTTAGCAGTTGTGCGGTACGGCTGCACGACACCTAATCCAGCTTTTGCTACCCACCTACTTCCCCATGCTCTTTACTTCCGGTCGCTGGTGAACGGTGGTAGAAGCTGGTGGACGCTGGCAAACGCCAGATTGATACCTATGCTTTCCTAGCCGTCGAGACGCTGGCAGACGTGGGTAGACGATGGCAGACGCTGGCAGACGCTAGATTGAGAGCTACAGGGGGGGGGGCAAAAAATACACTTTTTTCTTGACTTTCAAGGCGCTATAAGTTACACTTTATCAAATTCTGATTGGACATTTCCACCACCATATTCAAGAGTACACTATCATGACACTCCGCCACAGCCTTCTGGACGAGCGCCATCGAGATTCTGCCACGCGACCGTGAGTGGGTGCCTGAGTTCAGCGAGATCGTTGATTTCTCCGCCACTGTAGACCACCCTGTTGAGCTCCGCCCGAACCGGGTAATTGAGGGGGTTTAGGTCAGGTGACACACTTAGATATTCCGTCTTCTTCAGGTACTCAACGCCCTTCCATTCCAAGGGCGAGAGTTTTTCCAACGCCCTTCGATTCCGTGTGGTGGCACCCAATCCTGTAG
>MU913034.1:0-26277 GCA_036418165.1 Cooperia oncophora
CAAGCAGTGGATCGGGCGAGACCTGGTGGAATGAGTATGGGAAGTAAGTCCTTGGTTTTCTTCTCAGCTTAGGGCTTCCTCTCCCGAGACGCGAAGGCGGTATTCGTCTTCTCGTGTATCCGCGCCCTCTTCTCCTCTCCACCCAGGGCACGCCATCTTTGTGATCATCACAACAGGGGGGTCGTATTTGCCCGCGATCGAGGGGGGGGTCGTAAACGCATGGCCCATGTTGAAGTGGAGAGAGCGGTGATACACAAGCGGTACAAGTGAAAAGAAGCTCAAAAGGGACGATGTAGATGACAATAAATAGAACTAGGCACTATCGAACTATTCCTAAGTCAAGAATTAAAAAAATATTGCTGAAACTTTTTCCACCTTCCTCACAAAAAACCTCAAGACACATTCGCCCACCAACCCTCCTCATCTGGTCTAGATAAATCCCAATCCGCACCAATCTTGCCAAAATCTAAGAAAAGAATCCATTGCAAAAGCTACCTATGAAAGCCGTAGAATTGAATCCTGAGCAATTTCTCACAACAAAATCAAACGCAACAAAACAAAACCAAACTCAACAAAAACAACAATCAAAACTCACAATCAAATAAGAAAAAGAATAAGATAAGAAAAAAAAACTCACCAGGTCAGCTGGGAACCGGAACTATGGATTACTTTTGAATTTTGGCTGTTCGCGGTCAGCGCGCTTATACAATCCTCTATTGGTGCGCGCTATTTTACGGCGTGGATCCAGTTTCAAGCCAAACACGTGAAAAGTACCCCTCACTTGAACGCCCATAACTTCGTTGAAAGTGAAGCTATCGGAGAGGGGTAAACGGGAATAAGTAGAGCTAGGTTGGCTTCGTGATCACCTTAGAATCGGGGGCGATTTCAAATAAAACGTTCCGGGTCCCAGAGAGTGTTTGGCTCCGTGTGATCATGTTTGGGATCCATCTCGTGATCATTTTGCGCAACGCGAGTCGCTATCTCTGACTTTCGCATGGCAAGCTTCATACACGACCTTTCGTAAAAAAAGAACTGTGCCGGAAGCTTGAAGATTTCTACTTTCCAGCAAGGTTTTAATTTCCTTCCTAGACCTACTATTCGAAAAAATCCCCGTTGTGATCATTTTGTAATCACCCCCACGACACCGAAAAATCAACCCCTCCGAGGCCATGAATGCTTGATGACTTTGGTATGCTCCTGAGAGACATGTTTTCGCAAAGGGTATCAGGAAACAGGCCATTGGGCGCCAATTGGCATCACCTCTACAATGCGCCATGCACGGGGCTTTCACGCAGGTGTTTGGAAGGTGTAACTTCTAGATAGAGCTTCCCAATTGCAAGCAAATGTGCTCCTACGATCAGAAAAGTCCGGGAATGTACTTTCATCTGTTTATTAATCGTCACGTCGTGAGTCCTTTTGCTTAATTATAAATTCATGGTGCCCTTAAGGGCGGTGATTGTAGCTCCTATCATCGTCCCTTCCTCGTACGTATTGTCAGTATGCTACACCAGCGCCAGAGTGCTGGACGTGCTTGGGACGTACGTGGTACTGCGACCTCCCCCTCCCCCCCCCCTCGCTCGACAGCAAAATTTTGTAAAAAAAACCAAGAATATTTATTGGGAAAAAAGTCAGACAAATGGTAGGAGTTGGGAAAAAATCTAGGGAAAAGAGGATAACATGGGGAGGGCGGGCGTACTGAGAAGAATTAGGCGGCGTCGCATTTTCAGGAAATGATCACAACGCAATGGCGTGCCCTGCGTCCACCGCTTCCAGGCCTTTGACTACGAAGAAGTACTGGCTCGATGGATCACTCGTACCTTTGACCGATGGCACGCTGTGCATCCGGGTACAAATTGGTCAGTCTCCCCTCATCTCGACTGCTTAGTGGGAATGAGAATGGGTCCTCTATGATTTCAATTCACACAGTACCGTTTGTCTCTCTCAAGGAGAAGATCCATTCTAGCAGTCCAAACCGGGCATGTATTCCGAAAAGGTTCTCCTGTGCTGCTCCTGGGACGCGAGGAGGTGCTGCTGAACGAGCTGCCCCATAAGAACAGACGGTCACCGCCACCATTTGTGTCGCTCAGCTCCCGAAACGAGTGAAAATTGTTGGAGAAAAATGACCGAGACTAGCTTCGGGTCACCTCGTTCGTAGTACACGAGACCCCATACCTGCTATGAAGACCTACCAAATAATTGAGGAGCAAGGCTGGAAGACCAGTCCCCGCTCATAATATTCTCCTGACGTAGTCCCCTACGACTGCTACCTGCTCCGCCTCCTTAAGGCTTTCTTAGCTAAGAAAACTTTCAGCAATTTTGATGACATCAGTCGAGAGGGCGCTGACTTACTCTACTCGCAGCCTTCTCAGTTCTGGGAGGAGGGGAATGCTTACCTGTCCATTGGGTGGAGCGCTGTAGTGGCTAACTATGACGAGTATATTGTTGACTAATTCCCACTGTATATTGAGTTAGAAAATAAAAAGAGAAAAAAGTCACAACAGTGGCAAGACTTTCGTTGCAACCTATATTTCGGCTGGGCTAGTGGTACATCGCGCAGAGGTTTTCATGATTCACACGAGGATTACTACCTTCAGACGCAATTTTTCGCAAAACTAGAATTACAGTTAGAACGCCAAATAATCTCTCTTTTCAACAATCATTGCAGTTTTTCTGAAGACGCGCTAGTCCAAAGGATATTGTAGATGAGTTATGGACGCGCGACATTCCAAGCCACTCAAAAATTTCTAGGTTAGTGAGAGGATACACATTCGGGAACTTCAATGTACCTTCGAAACACATATTCTCCGCTTCAAATGAGTGAAAGAAGAGCTTGGTTATCATCGATCGATTTGGTCCGAGTGTGCGCCGTGCATTACGCTTAACGCACAGATGGAAGAAAGGTGTAACTTCTGGATTCAGGTGATTCTTGTGCATGTAAGCAGAGTTTGTTTAGAATTCGGGAAGGTCGATACGCTCGAGTTGTTTGAGGTGTTTTATTTCATCTACCTACTTACCAATGGATGCTAACAATCGATATTGCTAATCAATTTTTTATTAGCAGTCGGATCGCCCAGCTTTCGCCGGGCGCTCCTCCGGCTTCACCAAATGGGGGCGGATTTGCCGCGTGCTACTTTATGGATCGTTGACCGAGCACACTGTTGAAAGGATTGTTCTGCATCACCCAAGAACTGGAAAGAACGCAATCGAGCAGCGCCCTCCCGTCAGGATGCAGAAGCAGCAGCAGCGCTCCGCCGCGTCACAGGAGAGCGTCGGCGTCAGCCATTGATCCGACTGGTGCGTTCATATCCTACACGGGAATATAACAGCCTATTAGAATAACCGCTTTAGCATCCCACTGCTTCATTCATTCTCTTAAATCGTCTCAGAAACGCACTCCCACATTCAGCAGTAGAGCGCTTCAAATGGCCTTCACTGAGGTTGTTGGTGGAAGATAATTGTGGTAAGAGTGATTAAGTCAATTGCTGCTGTTCATAACATCTCTGTAAACAAACCCCATGCATTTGGAATAGAGCTAGCTTAGCGGTCGTACATAATGTCGTTACTCATAAGCGCTTAAGAATGAGTTGGTTGAGACCGTTGAGATTGTGATAGGGTCATATTCTCGTTGTGAGTGGTGTAGCAAATTTCTCCGTGTTATTTTGTCACTTTCAGTTATTATCACTTGCCATCACCTCCTGTCGCCCGCCAATAATGTTCCCGTCCCACACCCTATATACGCACTTAAAAACCCTGAGGTCCTGCTGCTGTAGCCTGCTTACGACCAGCCATCAATAATGTTACTGTCCCATACCCAATAACATATCATGAAACCGAATTCTCACTGCCACTGGGTCGGGCGCTATGAATTTCGTGACAGACACACGGACAGACAGACAGGCAGACATACTTAGCGGATTATATAGTGCAGTTTGCTGCGGACGGTTGGGCGTGTCAGTGCGGCTGTGTTTGGCGCGGTGCCAAGCTCATTGTTCAGCGAACATTGCTCATTGCTCAGCGAACTTGAGTGTTTATAGTAAGATTTTGTTTCACTTTTTTCGATATCACGGCTTTCATAACTCCACTCCTACTGTCAACTGAAACGTCATAGCTTGTCCGGTGTTGGCTGACCTTGTGATTTCGACCACCTTCCGCCGCGGCCAAGTACGACCCCCCCCAATGGGTTTCCCACAACGATGCTGACGTTGTTATCTGTGTTGTGTGTGTGTGATGTGCGTGTGTGTATGTGTGTGATGTGTGTGTTGGTGTGTTCGCGCCGTTTTCAGTAGTAGTTTGAGAAGGCTGACAGCGGAAGGTTTGAAGTGAAATCCACTGCACCACTGATGAACATAGCAGGTCGATATGACATCGGTGCAAAATTCGTTTCCACTTTCCTGTTTCTGTTTCGAAGTCGGCTTTGCCAGGCCGACTTGGCTTCGCCGAGCACTTTTCCTTGAACGAGGTAGAATGCGCAAAATGAGCCAAATGGTGTCAGGGATTTTTTTACTCAAATGTAGAAAAGTAAGCTGAAACTAGCTCAACATCACTCATCATTTCCATCGCCCACATCTGGTGCCCATCTGTCATTTCTCCATTTACTCGTGTGGAGGGTGAACTATATCTTAATGACCGCAGCTGGAACACCAGAATGGGTTGGACTTGAAGCTCGAATGATCAGTGTGTCATACATGGCCTCTCAACTCCTCGGAAGAATTCATACTGCAGCCATGCATGGCATTGGATAGTGTTGGTTCCATTCCTAGTTCTGCTCCAGCTGTGCAATCCACCTCCTACAATAGTACATCAACAACAAGCAGAATTTCGTGACCTTTATCCTTTTGATGATTTCCTCGATTTTCCCGTTACCAACGCACAATATACCCCCCCCCCCAACTTCCGCTGACGCCATTGCATAATTTCGAAGCAAACACCCTAATGGACGACCTTGACTTGTTGACATCAAACTAAAGAGTTTACACACTGAGCCTCTAATATTGACATTATAGTGGTAAGAAGTAAAAATGTAATGCAATGGTATCTTATCAAATCCTTTCAATTGTTATGATAGCCTTTCACCCGCCATCAACGTCCCTCTCAGTGAATCTTTATAAATTGGTAATGTAAAAGCGCACGAGTGCAGCGACCTTCACCTGCACCTATCATTTGTTATCGCCTTTAGTCACCCACCGATGATGTTCCTAGCTCACCCTCTACATCATTTCCTGAAACTAGCACCCGCTGATGCTGTAACACCTGCGCTGTGTATGATAACCATTTTTTGGCCTGTTTTTTTTTTTTTTTTTTTTTTTTTTTTTTTTTTTTTTTTTTTTTTTTTTTTTTTTTTTTTTTTTTTTTTTTTTTTTTTTTTTTTTTTTTTTTTTTTTTTTTTTTTTTTTTTTTTTTTTTTTTTTTTTTTTTTTTTTTTTTTTTTTTTTTTTTTTTTTTTTTTTTTTTTTTTTTTTTTTTTTTTTTTTTTTTTTTTTTTTTTTTTTTTTTTTTTTTTTTTTTTTTTTTTTTTTTTTTTTTTTTTTTTTTTTTTTTTTTTTTTTTTTTTTTTTTTTTTTTTTTTTTTTTTTTGTTGTTTTGTTTATTTTTTTTTTTTTTTTTTTTTTTTTTTTTTTTTTTTTTTTTTTTTTTTTTTTTTTTTTTTTTTTTTTTTTTTTTTTTGTTTTTTTGTTTTTTTTTTTTTTTTTTTTTTTTTTTTTTTTTTTTTTTTTTTTTTTTTTTTTTTTTTTTTTTTTTTTTTTTTTTTTTTTTTTTTTTTTTTTTTTTTTTTTTTTTTTTTTTTTTTTTTTTTTTTTTTTTTTTTTTTTTTTTTTTTTTTTTTTTAGACGTACGAGGGAATATGATGACCTTATCCTTCTAAGGCCACTTATTCTAGTCTTATCAGCAGGTATCACTCCTGTCACCCATCAATAAAGTTCCCGGCCTATACCCTCTGTCATCACTTGGAATCAAGAGCTAGCTGATGATGTCACCCGCATTAGAAACATGGTAACTTTCCCCTCCTAACGCCCCTTACCAAATCTTATCAGTCAGCGGCTTACAGTTCCTGTCACCCTCCCAATAGACTGTTCTTAGCCATACACCCGATTCAATCTGTGGATCAAGACTGGCTGGTGCTGTCACCCGTGTCATTAATAACGTGACCATTAGGTTCTAACGCCTCTTGTCGGATCTTATGAGCCGATATCACTTCCTGTCCCCCACCAGTAATATTCCCGTATACCCCGTACATCATTTCTTGGAACCAATATCACATTGCTACTGGAACGAGCGCCATGAATATGTGACAGACAGACACACACACACACACACACACACACACACACACACACACACACACACACACACACACACACACACACACACACACACACACACACACACACACACACACACACACACACACACACACACACACACACACACACACACACACACACACACACACACTTACAAACATATCTAGCGGATTGCGCACATCGTTGTAGGGAATCCCGCAGTAGGGGGGGGGGTTGGTCGCTGAGGCGGGAGATTCGTATTTGGACTGAGAAAAAGAATTTTTTGATAGTTGGTTGCCCTGCTAGGAACGTGATAAAGGGAGAGGGATTGTACTTGTTCGCTATTGAAAAGGTGGGGAGTCGTATTTCACTTTTGGCCTCCTCAGAGAAGTCCCTGGATTTCCGTTATTTTTCTTGTTTCATGTGTGCTATTTTCTCCATCTCCCCAGCTTGATAGCAGAATTCTAATTGGGAAAAAGCAGGAATATTTTCGAGGAATTCCGCAGAAAGTGGAGAGAAGTTGGGAAGATCTAAGAAAGTGGTAGGGTGGGTATGGAAGGGGGGGGGGGAGGTCGTGGACTCAACCCTAAATCGCCAACTGGTCATGTGCCCTGTTAACGCCTCCTACTGCCACATGTGGTGGCTTTTGGGAGTGAGACGCTCACAAGGGAGGTCGTTCAGGGCGTGGTGCGCTTTTCGAAAACGGTTTTTTGCATATTGTAGGGGCTCATGCAAGGACCTGAAAAGTGTGCTTCATTTTCGCTGCGCGCTTCCAGGAAAGGTAAAAAACGAGTGAAAAGAAATCTTTGGAATCTGCTTCGTTCTGGGCCTCTATACGGCGTAGGTCACTTGCAACTTTGACCAGTTGCTGAGTGGGGGTCCTTATAAAGGGGCTATTTGAATCGAAGCGAAAAATCGCCGCAAGTGAGCTTCCAACTTGGGTCATGTGCTCAAGGGTGAACGGCTTCTTGCAATGGTTTCATCAACGATAAGAGCGCTAGCAGTGTCGAGCATCGGATGGCCTAGCGGATAGAGTGGAGGTTTCGCAATCGGACAGTGAGGGTGGGGTTGATGGTTCGGCTCCCCTTGCGTCGTGGCTTTTTGCATTTTTTAGATTTCGCTGTTCTCGCTTCCATTTGTGTCTGCGCATGAATATAACTCGGATATTTGCCATTTATGGGCACATTCTGAGTAGCTATACCTCATGAGTCAGTGCTATTCAACTATTTCGATTCTCACGCACCATTGAACAAGATTGTTGCTGGACGTTGTTCATAGGCTATACAGTGGATCTGATTGCGAATTTAGTAATTCTGGTGTGGTGCGATTATAGACAATTTGGGGCCACATCTTCTTTCCACTGAATTCGTTATGTACACCAATATAGGGAACGTTCAGCGCTATTCTGTCGCCAGATTGCGTGGACGCCAAGAATAGGTGTTATATTTGTGATCAGGACCACTGATTACCACTAAAAACGAATTTTTGGTCAAAACAATTGTTTTGACCTTCTTGGGTTTGCTTATTGGGTTGTCCGGTGTCCGTAGCGTCAACGATACGCATCGCTGTTACGAAGATGTGAGACTCCGCTCACACTGCCGACCAAATGGTCGGCCTACAACCCGAAAAAAGTCAAAAAAAATTTTTTCGCTCAAAACTTGCTCCTAGGGGTAATCGACAGTCCTGATCACGATTCTAGACTTTATTTTCGGTTCCAGTGCCATCTGGCACCGGCATAGCGCCGAAGAGCTGAGTCTGTGCATACTAACGAATTCGAACGAAAAAGCAGTTTTGCTCCATAAAAGTAGGATTGTTCAGTTTATCGTGAATGTTTTTGTTAGGACCAATTATTTAGACAAACATGGATCCAAAAAATGAAAAATTGTAGAAAAGCAAAATTTTGTCCTCGGTGGGATCCGAACCATCGACCTATTTTTTACGTTTTTTTTATTCGTAGAAGCGCGCAGCGAAAATGAACCTCAGTTTTCTGGTCCTCGTATGTGCCCCTACAATATGCACAAGACCATTTTGAAAAAGCTCACCACGCCCTGAACGACCTCCCTTGTCAGAGAGTGTAAGGCGCTTTAAGGGCAGGAGATCCATGAGCGATGTCCTACATGAAAGTAAGAACGCCTCTGCGATCAACCGGGTTTTACGTTACAGAGCCATTTCAAACGAGAAAGGGAGTTTTTTGGCCCGTAAGTTATTCGTTCCACTAAAGGTTAGAACACGATGTACTGTAGTGCGCGTAAGTCAAAGTAGTAGTACAATAATAATCACCCCATATCACCCCATATATGTAATTCGCTCTGTCTATTTATTTGTTTTTTTTGTTTGTTAGTTGTTCTATCCGGAACTTCGGTTCGACCGGAAGAACAAGGGTTCGACCCGGAGAAGTTCGAAGATGGAGGAAAAAATGGAATGAGGTTAGCAAGGAGTTGCCAGACTAAGTGTGGGAGACGCATCCAAAATGGGCGGGGCGTACTCAAGGTGGGCGGCGCTTCTCACAAATCTCAGTAACCCGGTTCGCAGGAGTGTTTAGAAGTCGCAAAAAACTCAATGCAGAATGTAAATATCTGGCGAGTGTTGGGCACGCTCAAAGTGTGTTGAGACCCACCCGCAGTGGGCGGAGCTTGCTCTTAATCGCAGAAGTCAGACAAAGGTCTGCAAAGTAGTTTCAGAGCACTCCAGACACCGGAAAAAAGTGGATTAAGGTCAGCAGAGGGTCGCCGGTGAGGATTTTGGGTCACAAACATTGCGGGCGGAGCCTGCTCCGAGGTGGGCGGAGCTAGACAAAAATTCTGTAAAATAGTTTCGGAGCACTCCAGACACCGGAAAAAGTGGATTAAGTTCAACCCGGGTCGCCCATTGAGAAATGTGGGGCATAAATGTTGTGGAAGCCCGAGGTGGGATGTTCGTTTTGCAGATTTTTTGTCTGGGGGGGGAGCCAGACAAAAAATCTGCAAAACGGTTTCAGAGCGGTCCAGACACCGTCAACATGTAAGCAGAGATGTGCAGGACCTCAACTGTTGGATATATGGCAAGAGTTGAGTGTGTCTGTGGTGTGTTGTAACCCGCTCCCAGTGGGCGGAGCGCACGACGTACTTATTCTTACTGAGTTTTAGCGCGTATTCTGCCATACTCTTAACCACCGGTCGTCATAGGTATTAGATTCCAGTCGGCTCGGCGGCATGCCAGCGCTCCTCCTCCTGTGATACGGCCCAAGTTGGCCGGACGGGCACGGCTTCGCCACACATTCCTTCCCCAGCTATTCTCTCGCCTGTGCCCATAATCGACGCACTTTAGTACCACTCCATACTCAGTAATAGTCAAAATAGCAGGGATGATGTATTTGTCGAGAAGCTTTAACCATGAGTACAGAACAAAAGCCTGATATCAGTTGAGTCTAGAAATATGTGAAAGAAGGTACGCGCGGCGAAGCCGCGCCCGCCCGGCGCAGCCGGGCCGTATCAGAAGGAGGCGCGCCGGCGAGCCGACTGGTCTGATGATAAAATGATAATATGCTCATAAAAATGAAGAGGAACAGTACCTACCTGCGAACCTCACCATTATCAAACTGCTATAGAACTCATATGTAAATTAGGTGGATGAAAATTTTCACGAATACTAAATATTAGCTTGAAATAACCCATATCTCCGAGGAAACAGTAAAGTGAAGCTGCGGAGGAGTAAAGAGAAACTGCGAAGGACGCTTGCCCAGGTGCCTCATCTATAATTGTTCTTGACTGAAGTTCCTGATCGTTGAAGAAAAATCCAATTGGAAGCTCCCTCCGGAAATGTTGCAGGACTCTTCTCCAACCTTGTATCATGTTGCCCATAAGTCTTGTCCGAGAGTTAGTAGTGCAACAACCAAATCGAAAGCCCTTGGTGATCAAGGGCCTAGCCTCAGGAAGAGGACGGGCCACCCCCGTCGCCAACGAGCTGCCAGAGGTCGTTATGGCGCATTTTCAAGCTGCAAAGGTGGGATGTTCCTCAAATGTTTCTTTGACACGTTCCGAACCCGCGCCTATTTCGTATGACGCTCATCTGTGAGCGCGGCCTTTTTCAACGCAAAGTTGGCATGACACCATGTATGTCACGCAATCACATGGGGCAGGTTTCGGTATAGTTGATTTTTATTGATGGCTTCACTCTGAAAATTCGTACATGGGCTTCAACGCCGCCGCCGCACGAGAGGCAGCAGTCATCAATGTAGAGACAGTGCAGGCTTCCTGCCCGTCGTTTGGAAGATTACACGTCGACCACTACAAGCGTACCCGCTCGGTAGTAATGGGTAGCAACAGAAAATACAGAAAATAATCTCAATCTCGGGATCAAGAAGTCAAACAAGTGAAATAGTCTATGTGTAAGATACTAGATTTCTTAAATCTGAGTGTTTGTGGAAACGAATGTTTCCTTTTCGTAAAGTGTTATGTAGTCAAAGAAGAAAATACTGAACCACTACAGGACCTACATCTGAGGAATGATGCCCTCCAGAAGAACAATCACGACATGGCGCCACTTGGCGTCATGGGGCGCCAATTTTTCGCTAAGTGGCGCTTTATGGCACCAAATGGCGCTGGACTTGAAAACTAATGTTACATTTGCAATCAAGATCCTTCATTCTCACTGAACAAACGCATATTTTTATTTCAGATCTGGTAAAAAATCTCGTGCTCCAAAGTGGCATTCAAAGTCATATGGAGCCGGAGCTTGTATAGTGAATAACTCTGTGTTCGATGCATTTCGAGAGAATGGGCTTACAGATTAAATGAACTTCAAAATATTGTTCTACAGATGAACTACTTGGGCTTTTTGTGGCCCAGACATATGCGGGAACTTGTACAAGATTCAAGATATATAACAACACAAAGGACTTGCGCGACATTCAAAACTCAAAGATATTTTAGCTTCTGATGATTGTGACGCACCATGCAGCCACAGAGAGCAGAGAACGTGCAACAAACCGTGCAACCATTCACGCGGTTCCGAATATGTTAAGAGGAAAGGCTCATGTCCACATTCCCGCGAGCCACAAGTCCGACTGCGTTTCTTGAGGAAGGATGTTTCACATATTTCGGTATTTCCACCACCTTCTTCATGGATCTCGAAAACAGTCTTGCGTAAGAGGATCATTTAGCATCCTGAATTCGCATATAGTAGCATTCCTAATTTCTAAGTGACGAGTAGCGACTGCGAGTCATCTTCTTGGGCTCTTTTTGACTGTATTGTTTAGTATGCACACTTTATGAGACGGTCCTTTGCGAGGCATAGAAAAAAACGCGAAAAAAAACCAACGTCGAAGTTTTCTCAGTGATTTCCATAGCATCCCTCCACGAACGCATGTACCTATCGTCATGCTTGTGCCAAATGGACCCGGCTCAGTACGCTCAAAGATGACTCGCATACAGTACGCTCAAAGTATTTGGCTAAACTTTTTCGCCCATAACTTTCTTTCTCACCCAGCCAGTTAAGTTCAAATTCTAGTATGTCATACCTACAATTATTACCGATGAACCTAGTTGTCTTATGCCCAGGCTGCAGTTTTTTTCGCTTAACGACTAACTTCAGTGTCCACAATACCACCGCACTGTTCACATTTCTCGAGCTTTGTGCAGTTCCAGGACAATATTCCCAGGTGCCAAAATTGCCCTCCGCTCGCAGTTACTTGGAAGATTGGAACCTCGGACCGAAAATGTTGCCGTGAAGATGAAAATGTCGGCATACAGATGTGCCTTTCCCAAGTATTCTGAAAGCTTCTAGACGCACAGTGCCATCGTGGTCACCACAGTAAGACTGCAGTCGGCGTTTGGAAGACCGTTAGGAGCGTATTCGACATCTATTCGCCAGTACCGAAGCATCCGCTACCGCTAGCGGGCGATTTCGAGTCCACTTGCGTCAACCTCGCAGTCATTTCAACAGCGTTAATGAGACAAATATTAGTAAATGGATTGTCGGAAGAACATTAATAGTGTTTGGGTGCTAGGTTTAGGTTTTTCCGGCGACCTGAACACTTCAGCGTTGATTAAGAGAACGTTGCACCGCTAGTTCGATGTTGATTAAAGGTGGAGGAGTGCGACCTATAATTGAACCCTTGGATTTCCTTAGCTGTACATCGGGTTTTCGATCGCACACCTACCATGTAACCCTAACACTATCAGTGTTCTTCCGAAAACCAATTTACTAATATTTTTCTCATTATTGCTATTGAAATGGCAGCGAAGTCGACGCGAGTGGACACGGAATCAGCCTTCCCATAAAAGATTAAAACTTGTAAAAAAGCCTCCAGCCTTGTGCTCCACTGCCAATATCGGCTAAGCGGCTCATTGTGTTGCACGTGTGAGTGCTCGAAGGCAATGGCACAAATAGCCATTGAGCTGAGAGGTCAAAAGTGGCCCCGGTAGCGTAATGGGAACGCAACTGCCCGGTAAGCAGAAGATGCGGGTTCGAATCCCGTCCGTGGTCCGACTTTTGCCCACAACTCAGCATTCTTGTGATAAGTTCGGACTGCGCACTGCGGCGTTGAACAGTAGTTATCAGACAATAACAGCTTAAAACTGAAGTTAGTCGTTACGAGAAGAAATTGCAGCCTGTGCATCATGTTCGAGGGCAACTACTGTCATTGGTAACAATGGTAGGTATAACATACCAGAATTTAAAATGAATTGGTCTGATGAGAAAGTGTTTTGGGTGAAAAAGCGTTTGACTTAACACTTTTGAGCGGTACTGTAAGTGTCAGAACCGTCATCGGGTCATCAACAATTCCTATATGAAGAATCGCAAAAAATTTTCCGAGCTTCTTGGGTTATGTGACTGTCCATGTAGTGCCCATCATTATCCTTCGAAAAGCAAGCGCATAATAAGCAACTTAAACAATAAGCAGCAAAATTTCGTGAGAAAAACAGATAAGCACTTCTGTTCCGCGGCAAGAGCTGCGGCAGGAGGCAACCAGTTCTCTGAACGAAGCCTGGTTAATGAGAGTTGAGACGGTCCAGTATGATCACTCACGTGAACCGAGATTAAAATGACGTCTTTTGAAGATGCTTCTGAATTTGGGAAGAAAAACTTTTGGTTGATCTCCACACGGCTACGGAGATGTGAAAGTTCGAGTGTTACTGCCAACAAGATGGTCGCTTCACCAGCATCAGAAGTATTGAGAAAATTTTTGCCATGACTTCGTATATGGGATCAACTGATTACCCAAATCACACTCATTTTTGGCGTGCAGGTTGAGAACGATTTCAATCGAGGGCCTAGCCTAAGTTTCAGCAAAATTTTCCTCAATAATATCCTACTATACACAATCCGCTAAGTTGGTCTGTTGGTGTACGTGCGTGTGCACCGGAACTTCATAACTTTCTTTAATTTAGACAGAGAACAATTCAATTCATACTGGTAAATGACATAGTGCGGAACATTATTGATGGGTGACAGAAAGTGATAACAACTGATATGAGCTGATAAGGAGCGCTAGAAAGGGAGGGTCACGAAATTCATAGCGCCGGTCCCAGCAACGGTGCGACGTTGGTTCAGGATATG
The DNA here is from genome assembly GCA_036418165.1 of Cooperia oncophora. NCBI lineage: Eukaryota > Metazoa > Nematoda > Chromadorea > Rhabditida > Trichostrongylidae > Cooperia > Cooperia oncophora. The sequence continues at coordinate 13,821 of MU913034.1, forward strand.
ATATAGGGCATGGGGCAGGAACACTATTGGTGGGTGACAGAATGTGATGGGTACTGATAAGATCCGATAAGGAAATTAGAACACTAACGTTGCTGATTCATGGCGCCCGTCTCAGTAACACCGGGAAGTTGGTTCTAAAAGGTGATATAGGGGGTATGACAGGGAAGTTGTCGGGTGACAGAGATGGATAGCAACTGATAGGATCAGATAAAAGGCACTGCCATTCGTCTCAAGGTGGTACATTGTTCACTACCAAAGAGTAAATGACATGGACATTAGGATATTGTTGACAGGTTACAGGCGATTATACCAGTTGATAAGTGTATATAAGAAGTTACCTTCACTTTATTCCTTACTGTGATACTTCTAAGTATTGGGTATTGCAAGCTAAGTGAGTAGTGAACTAAATAACTCAATCTTCTACTGTCGAGCGGGGCATGGGAGAGGGGAGGGGCATATAGTGCGCGTGAAATGGGTTAAAGCAGAGATATCTCCAGTCAAAAATGGAAGTCACGTTTTCTGCTGTGTTCTGAACGAAAATGGTAGCTTAGGAGAGGTATGTTGCTTCAGAATTGTAGGACCGCTAGGAAGTCATCGAGGTCAATGGTTCATTGGGAGGAGAAGCTGTTGGGAGGAAGTTAGGTGCCCCGCTTGATGTCCCTCGTCATCCGGGCAGTTGATTAGGGCGGTCGTCAACGGGCCGCAGCGCGTGCCAGGAACTATTTGCTTTTTCCAGGCTAATTTAGTCATTTTTTCCAACTTTTCACTGTTTTGGCTACTTTTTCCCAGATTAGCAGCTCCTTATCTTCACAAGGTGGAAAAAATGACTAAATTAGCCTGGAAAAAGCAAATAGTTCCTGGCACGCGCTGCGGCCCGTTGACGACCGCCCTAATCAACTGCCCGGATGACGAGGGTATGCGACAGTGAGCACCGCACATTTGCTCGGTTAATAGATCCCTAACTCTGTTATCCGTCGCTTCGAATTTTGATCAATTGATCAATAAATAGAAGATGGCATCAATCGTGATTCACTAAAGTAAACCGCTCCGCATTGTTTTATCACGTCAGGCGCACAGCGTGCGCCAGCCAAACCGTTGATATAACAATTGAGTTATGCCGATTGGTGAAGTGTCAGTGTATGGAATGAGCCATCATCAGGCGAAATCTGAAAAAAAGCAAAAAAAAACTGTTGCTAGGATTTAGGAGGAGGTTTTATCTCTTGATCTTCGCCCTTTTTTCGGTGCATAATTAACGAACACACACAAGCTATGCATGCTCAAAGCAACAGTCATGAATGAGCCCATTGTTGAGATCAGCAAAGTCTCGAGTCGCCCTTTCATGTCGAATAGTTCACTTCTTTTTTGCATTCTCAGGAAATTATAGCGAAAATAGAACGCATTTGTATGCTTCTGCATGGACCAGCACAACATGCAACCAACCATTTCTGAAAAGCGATGTCCTTCGTAGGTTTTGTTTCACTACCTACCTCTCCTTCATTTCTCCTAGAAATGCGGATATTTTTTCAACTGTTGTCTGAGCTCGTCACATTTATGAATAAATCCACCACTCGCTGGAAGTACGGAGACTTTGGCAGTCGAAAACAAAACCAAAACGGGAATGAAGAGTTATTATACTATTCCACCATTTTCATACGCATGGTGCAATAATTTTCATATACCTATTCATTTTATCAAACCCTATTGGCCAGTATCACTAGTTGCAAGCACATGCCTCTCGTCGTGACTCGAAAGTCCAGCAAAGGTTCAGATTTGATACTATTGCTATCGAGTGCAGATGGGAGCTGTTCACTCGCGACGACGAATCTGCGCGCTCCGCCTCTGATACTTGGGCACTAACACTGAGTCAACTCAATTGGAATTGTAAGGAACGTAAAGGAAAGACGCAAAGCCTGACTCCTATCTCTCTTTAATATCACGATCTTTCTGTCAACCGTCAATCACCTTTCCAATTCCTGACATCGCTATTAGGAAAAAACAATTCTACGTATATTTCCGAAGCACGTTATAAATTCCGTGGATCTCCTATTCTTACGCTCCCTATCACATATTAGTGGCTGTTATAACCTCTCCTCACCCACTATCAATATGCAGCGCCGCTTACTTGTTCTCCTTACCTCCTCGATTCTGTTCCACTTCGCTCATTTGATTTCTGTGGCACATTCTACTACCGATTGCCTGATCTGCAGCACAGCCAGCCAACTATCTTTTCGAGTGGGGCAATCCAACTTTGCTCGGGGACGACTTTTTGGAAATTTCTCTGAGCACTCAAGACTGGAGAAAGTCCTGCAGGCAGTGATGGCCTTTGCGCGAAGTACATAGCCATACCATCGGAGATAATATTTCGGAGTTTTGTCGAACTTGGAGAAACTACGCGAAACCTTGCTTGGCCTATATCGCGTCGTTCTGCAAATGTTCCTATCCACACGCGTGCACACCCTGATGTGCAGCGTCCCCTTTCATCTCTATCGGCACTAAGAACAGCTTCAAACTTTGACACAGGTCCTCACCCGGATACACAACGCTACTGATCTAACTTTATTTCTATAAAATTTCGATTTGGAGCGCTCTCACATCGTCTTATCACAGGATACTAGAATAATGTAATTCGCCTCTGAAGTGGGGCTCGCCTCAGGACACAATTTTGATCCCAAGACACCCCTTCGGAGGTCTGGTTGCGCGTTTTTACTACATAGGATCAAGCACTCGTTAGAATCGGTCGTCAAAGTGACTCGGCTCTCCTTGCTTCCAACCTGCAATCCAAACCTTGCCAGGCTATCAGTCGAGCTTGCTACTCTTGCTTGAGCTCACTTTTTCTCTTAATCATTTTCAGCAAGCATCACGACTTCTGTCCAGATTAGAGGGGGTAGTCTTCGTCTCTCAAAACTCTTAATATCTTCTGAATACTGGCAGCCATGGAACATTCAAGCCATCGGTCGACCTTTTTTTCCACAAACTTGTGCCACTCCTTTAAACCAAAACCCATTGAATAAGGTGGACCGCGCCTCTGAGTTTCGTGGGCTTCCCGCCGCGGCGCACTCACCGCGTGTACATTTTCCTCACAACTGGCCGCGACATTTCTTAATCAAAGCGGACAAATACTTGCACCTGGTCAGTTGCATTTACTATGCCCGCCAACCCTAGCGCTACTGCTGCAAGCCAGCACCAACATCATCAGGCTCACGTTTCACGGCGGCTCGATTATGCTATTCTGAACACGTTTCTGATGAAATCTCCGCCTTCTCTCGACTTCTTTCGCTTGCTATTTTCACACACACACACAATACATACACACACATACCACACACAGCGACTGGAACAATGTATTACCGATACAGGAAGAATCCGCACACTTATGAAGTGTGTCGCAAGTTTGGACCATTCGGTCAACTACCTGTTCTTCACTGCATCTCTCTTTCAACACTTCTTTCCCTTACGCAAACCGAGTGTACTCCAATTCGCTGCACTCTCTTGAGACTGGCACACTGAACGACGGCTCGTTCAGGTCCATCGTAGTGAGTTCTTGCGCCATGTGCATCTCGGGCCGTCGCCAGCGCCTCCGATATGCCGGCATCGACCTGCGCTGATGATTGGCTCCATTCGCGTGCATATGAGAAAGTGTCGTGCCCTTCATGAAGTTCCGAATTTCGGTGGTCCGTCCAAGCGAGCGCGTCTTATGCTTCGCGACCTTGAGGTTCGCTGCCACGACTGTTCATTGCACTGCATGGAGCAGGATCAGCCCTGCGTTCCCATCATTAATCACTTCCACAGTTTTGGTGGTGTATCAAGTAACTAAGTGCCGACTTCATGCAGTCACCTTACTTTCCAAAGGATGCGAACGACACATTCTGGAGTGTCACACAATGGCGATTGCGAACCAGAAGACGCTGAAGTACAACAATATCGGTGTGATCTGCAAGGCGAAATTAAAATTGTGGAATTACCCCCATCTAACCTTCAACGTAGTCTCCTCATTGTCGTTTCCGTTTATTGTTGTTTCTAAAGCAGCTTCTTCTTCGTCTTCAAGTTCGAGTGGAACGAAGAGGTTCACAGGTCGACGGAAGGTATGTCCAAGATCCTGTAAGTCCTAGCTTCTAAGAGTTCCGTGGAAGAACATCGAAATGAGTACCACGGTATCGTGTTGATTTCCTTTGGGTTCCGCTTTTGCTACTTGATAAGCAATTTGTGCTTTCCTCGGAGGCTTGTGAGATACTGGTTCCTCCACATTTTCCAGTTTTCTGTGATTTTGTGGCTCTTCTGGAGGGCATTTTCTGCTTGTTGGTGAGTTATTAGTGGGGATGGTCGTAAGGTCGAAGTGGCCATTTGTAACGAGACATATGTCGTGCGGCGTTTTTCAAACGCTTATTTCGAATCTACTTCGAAATTTGCAAAACAGTTCTCTGAACGGAATTAGGAAGGTTTGTTTGAAAAAGGGGACGCGGAGTTAAGCGCGTTTGTCAGCCAATTTGCTTCAGTAGTCGCGTAGCCAACGGTAGCATAGCTCAGTGGTAGGTAGTCTTGCTTCATAGACGTGCTGTGAAGGCTAGGGTTTGCAGGATGGCAGGTTTTTGCACTCTTCAAGGAATGCCTCTTCTGAGTCTAGAAAACACTCAAACGCCAAATGGGTGTCATATGCGTGTTCAGGGAGCAAGGCACTCTCCGGAGACAGGTTTCTAGCCAAAGTAAGGTTTTTACCAAACTTTAAAAAAGTATGGCAGTAGTTGATTGAATGTTTGTAGTAGTTGATTGAATGATGACCATCTGTGGTTCTAGAGCCATAGTTCTAGGGCTAGTCTCCTTTCTAAGGCCAGTCTCCTATCTGTTGCTCGTCTTTGAAAGGAATTTGCTCCACTTTTCAAATTCAGGTCAAAATTCCAGATTCGGCAAGAAACTTGTACCGAGAGGTGGTTTGACACGCTGCACACGAATATGACTCGCGCTTAGCGCGAAAATATCTTTATCGCGCACGACGGCTCCCGTCGTACCCAAGTCTTCTACTGGATTACAAAGCGCCCAAGCAGCAATAACTGCACGCAAACTTTTCTACAGGCAACAGACGAGCACTGGAGTAGTAGTGTCCCAAAACCACTTGTTGCCGTGCTGGTGCAAAAAGCAAAAAGTTAAGCTTGGCAGGGGTCCTATCCCATGTGTTGTGTATTAGATGCGGAGGAAAACGCTCCATAACTCCGTCCAGAGAATAGTTCTGCAAATTTCGAAGGCAGGTTTGAAATCAGCCCAATCAATCCGAAGATATGTCTCGCGAATTACGTTTCATTACAAATGGCCACTTCGACTTCAACCTGGCGACCTTCCCTAGCTAGTGTAATCTTTCGTCAGGATGGAGCTTCTTCATCACTCCTGTTGGCTCCACAAGCTCTAGAGGGAAATGTGATGGGTCGCGCTGTAAAAAGCTCATAAGACGCAGAGTCGGGGTTTAATCAAGGTTTTCCTTTTGATATGTAAATCTGTTTGAGCTTCCTTCTTTCTCAATCAGAACGGCTTCTAGATCGGACTTCTTCAGGACTCTCGTCCTCATGACTCTGTAGAGAGAGTGTTTTACAGATTTCAGCAGACGTTTTTAGATGCTCCTTGCCATGGAGCAAACGTTGGGCATTGTGTGTGCTACGGAACAATAAGTAGTGTATGATTATGCTGTATTATTATCCTCGCAAGTTCGCTTTTCTTGGCTACAAAAAAAGTTGACCTGACTCAAAAGCGAGCTCTGCATTTGCCATTCGTCCGCGACATCAAAATGGAACATACTGATCCTTTTGTAGTTTCAGTTGCTTCAGTGCGTTCCGTTGCGCTTCTTGAAGATGTATTATCTGACCATTACGAAGGGTCACTTGTAGTGCCATTTCTCTTCCGGCAGCTGAGATACAGTTGTTTGTGATTCCCTGGAGTTATGGAATTGGGTCCATGATACGTGATTGTAGGCGTGGTTTTATCTTTGTGACCAGGTTTTTTTTTTAGTTTCTGTCTGAGCTTCCTTCTTTCTCAATCAGAACGACTTCTAGATCGGACTTCTTCAGGACTCTCGTCCTCATGACTCTGTAGAGAGAGTGTTTTACAGATTTCAGCAGACGTTTTTAGATGCTCCTTGCCATGGAGCAAACGTTGGGCATTGTGTGTGCTACGGAACAATAAGTGGTGTATGATTATGCTGTATTATTATCCTCGCAAGTTCGCTTTTCTTGGCTACAAAAAAAGTTGACCTGACTCAAAAGCGAGCTCTGCATTTGCCATTCGTCCGCGACATCAAAATGGAACCATACTGATCCTTTTGTAGTTTCAGTTGCTTCAGTGCGTTCCGTTGCGTTTCTTGAAGATGTATTATCTGACCATTACGAAGGGTCACTTGTAGTGCCATTTCTCTTCCGGCAGCTGAGATACAGTTGTTTGTGATTCCCTGGAGTTATGGAATTGGGTCCATGATACGTGGTTGTAGGCGTGGTTTTATCTTTGTGATCAGGTTTTTGAAGAAGAGTAGAGTAAGCTAGTGATTTGAAGTGAATTCATGGTGTTGTTCCTCTTCCAGTGTCGTAGTTTTTGTAGGCTATAGGGCAGAGTTCTTGCTGTTAAACATATGTAAGTAAATGCTGTGGTAAGGCGAAAAGTCGGCGAACGTCAGGCCACTCTCCAGTTTCTTCTAGATGAAGGCTGGACCTTTCCACCACATACGGTTGATCAAGGTGTGCTTATCTGCTCCTCGGGTAGCGATATCTGCTGGATTGTCCATTGGTGTTAACGTATCCAAAGTGTACTGCTGTTGCGATTTCGAATACAGTTCTTCTAATTTCTTTGACAAAATTCTTCACAAATATTCCTACTGATTTCTCAATTGGCTGTGAAGTTATCAGCTGAGGACAATTTCTGAATCCGAGAGAACACTTACACCATTAACTGCTGTTCGATTTTGTATCGCCAATGAAATCGTATGCGTAAATCGAGTTGCCATAGTTAAGGCGTTTAGCTCCGACTTCGGAACTGTCACTTTTTCCCTCGAACGGAAGACGGGAGCTTTACCCTTCCGACAAGGAGATTGTCTCTTTTGCTGGACACGAGCACGCTATTTGCACGTTGCCATCGCTTGGGTATTGGCATCCGAGAATACAAAGAGCTTCCCAATTGTGCGACCTTCTGGTTAGGGTGGGTGAAAATTTTTGACTGCTTGAGCGAAGAGCTTCCGCTGTTGTTGATGCTCTCCCGGCAGTGTTTCGTCCCATTCATAAGTGAATTTCACAGTTGTTGTAGAAATCTTCTTCCAGCAGTTGTCAATGGGGCATGCCATCCTAGAGGATCATAAATAGCGGCAACTTGTTCTGAGATTGGTCGTTCTGAGATTTGACTTCTTTGGATAGCTGCATGAGAGTGAAGTGTCATTGCTTCTTGTGTTCCATGTGATTCTTGAGACTTTCACTACTTCAGATTGGCACAGTCCGTCGGTGCAATTTCCTACTTTAAAGAACTCTTGTTTGTTGAAATTGTCGTAGGTTCATGTTGAGCTCGGTGAAGTTTTTTGTATCTTTGTAATTTTTCAAAGCTCCATTAGTTGAAGATGCTGTCGGTATGAGGTTATAGAAGTAGATATCGATATTCTATGTTTTTTGCTAGTTCTGAGTAGTTCAATCTGAAAGTGACGCGAGGTTATCTATATACGACAATGGGTGTAGGCGAACTTGCAGCAAGGCTTTTTTACGTCGCTGATGATTGCTGTTTCTCCTATTCTGAAGAGAAGTAGGATGTCGCATATTTCGGAAGGATAACAATTCAAAACGTCATTGAGCGATGGACAACTCTTAATATGAACGGATGGGTCGAATACGATTCTGAGTTTTTTTATTCGTTTTTTGAGGAGTAATTACTGCATGATGCGCTGAGTATGCACCGTTTGTCCTTCAATGCTTCGCTCTTCACTGACTTCTTCGATTATTCCCTTTTCCAACTGGTTCATGATCGTATCATGGTACTGCTGTAGTATGGCTTCATTTTTCGTTAAATGAATCAAGTTAGCCTTTAGCCGTCGATAAGCGAGCTGTTTGTTGTCCGGTAGTTGACTGACACTGGTTTTCCGAGGGAGGCGTACGCAGTAAACATCTTCCCGTTTCGCGACTAACCGTCACTTTTCGGGACAGGGTCTACTGAATTCGCGAGTGCCTGTTCTCTTGCATTTGAAAAATTGTTTCCATGCTTGTTCTGGGCTCGACTGCGCTTGGGAACCCTTATAATTAGTAGCTCTGTGAGGGCTCTGAACAAATGTTTTCTCGACATCTATTTGTTTTGCATCTCTTCGTCCTGATATGAGGTATCCCAGTTTGGATGGAATCAACGTTAATCCAGACGGTAGTGTACAATGTGTTTTCAATCCAGTATCAAGTAGGGAAAAGAGATTAGCAATCCAAGTAGAACCATTGGCTGGACCGTCTTGAAGGAGGGATCAATGTAAAGATACACGTCGTTCTTCAACAAAAAATTCTTGTCCTCTTTGCTGAGACTGTTGCGAAGTAGCGGTGTTGTGATTCTCTCGATACGGATGACTGTAAAAGCATGCTGCTTTCCTTGAAGGTCTCATATTTTTTACCATCGTTTTGCCACAGGTTTCCGTAAATGGCTTTTGTAAACCAAATGTATTGATTTTCAGTTTCATGGTGTCGATGTTGTTGAGTCGAAGTCAGTGAGAGGAGTCATTGCTGATGAATGAGCGATCCGCCCCTGTGTCGAGCATGATATGAACATCTCCACACGCTCCCGTGAGAGGATTCAGAAATCGAGCCTGTCCGACTACAATGTAGTTTCTAACTTATCTTCTGTGTCGCTGATATGCTGAACGTTATTGGAGCTGACTTTCAGGAGTCTATACGATTTGGTGTCACGTCCTTGGTCGATCAGGGACGATTGCCTGTTGAGGTGTTGAGGTTTGTGAGGGTACTGGTTGATATCTGTTCTTGAGGAGTAACCGGTATCTGGTTGCTCGGGAGGCTCAAAGTTTTCAGGCTCCTCTTGTGCAAATTGAAGCTTTGTGATCCCTTCCGCCACAGTTTAGCAGAGTTTTTGCTTGCTTCATAACCTCAAGTCCTTCCTTCAATGTTGTAGCTTCGTTACAGGAACGTGGTTTATGTTCACTCTTCCCGCAATAGAAACAAGAATTCTCACGCTATGTGGTTTCCTGAGGGACGTCTGACTTCGTCCGCTCGGTATCACTGACATCCACTGTTTCATCTGATAGGATATTTGGATCTGATTTTCGCTGCTAACAGTAGCGATTGAGTATCCTTTGAACCATGGGCTTTCTGTTTGAGGTCTGCCGGGAGATGTGTCTTTGAACGTCGACGGAACACTTGGCGACCAGCTGTTTCTGTAGAAATATGTTACGTGCTCGTGTTTAATTCGCAGTTGAGAGGGATGGGGTCTAGTCCTCAAAACATTTCCTGATCTTCTAAGCGATTAGTTTGAGCCTTCGTCGGTTCAAGATTGCAATGGAATTTCCCGATCAATGCTTCCTGTCGACAAATTTGTCCTTAAGGTATGCTATCACCAAGGGATAGGTGTGCCTTGAAGGTATGCTATCACCAAGGGATAGGTGTGCCTTGTCTAACAGCTTCACTAATTCTCTTGCATTTCCTTGGAGGGCATCCAGGAGATAGTTGAGTTTGTAAAGGTCATCAATGTTATTCGAGTGAGCGTTGTGTCCCAACGTTATCCAGAATGTTTTCATTATTAAAGTTTGCCACTGAAGTTGGGGATGGGGATTGGAGCCAGCTTCATTTCTGATAGTTCAGTGGAAGCCGGGGGACTGGTACTTCAAAAGAGTAGATTTCCTGCTGAAGTAGGGCCAAGGTCGTGTGCACTCCCTGTGCATCATCCAGCAGTTTGCGCGCTTCCTCTGCAACTGTTTCGGCCCGTTGCAAGTGTTCCGATCTCGCCGGTTCTTCCGTTCCCAGTCTGTCGGCCGCAGTAGTGAGTTTTTCTATTACGATCTCTCGCTTGTCCGATTCCAGTTCAACTGCTTTCCTGGCTTTGCCCCTCTGCCTGAGCGCGTGGCGATCTTCTGGCTTACTTGTTCGCCCGATCGTAGTGTGAGAAGATGTGTTCCACTCCGTAGAAAAGCCAGTCTATTCGTTGTCCGCCAAATAGTTCCTTGGCGGTTCGCTTAAGAAAATAACATTTTCAAGTGACTTACGAAGCTATGTCTGCACCTGGTCACTGTTGGGTTCTTCTTGGCTTCTTCTAGGCTTCTTCTTTCTTCGGCTTCCTTTAAATGCGATGCACCAGATAAGGCGGTTTGTCGGGAAAGGATTGCCGGTAGAAGGCAAAGATGATGACAACCTGTTCATTGTATAACAACCGACTCTTTCATAGGGCTATAGCAAAACTCACAAGGGAGGTGTTTCAGGTCATGGCGCGCTTTTTGGAAATGGTTTGTTGCTTGTTGTAGGGGTCCATACAAGGGTCACAAAAATGGGTTTCATTTTTGCTATGCGTTTCTGGGTAGGTCAAAAACTGAGTGAAAAGAATTTGACAAAATGGGCGGTTTTAACAACCTTAATGGGCTCCTTTCTGCTTGTAACTTCGAGCATGCATAGTTTATGAGGTGGTCACTAATTAGGCCTCAAAATAGATTCGATTAAAGTCAAAATGTAAGTATCATGTGGTAACACACTTGGCATGCACCGACGCAAGAGTGATGTTTTTGTCAGCGCTCCCTTCATGACCATTGCTGGCGGATCGGATGGCGTAGCGGATAGCACGATGGATTCTGGATGGCACGACAATGCGGGACTCGGTTCGGATCCTTGCGGCAACAGTTTTGCATCTGTATCAACGCAACGAGACGTGAACATTTCCGGAAACAAGGTTCTCCACACAACTGTGCTGGTTTGTAAGGTGTCATCCAGGAAAGGCCACCAGGACAACCTGGCCATTTGCAGTGAGTGCATATCATTGTACTCGTCTTGACACAGTGAACTCGAAACTACCTTCAAAATTTGCGGAACGATTCTCTGAGCGGAGTTATGGAGGTTTTCCTTCACTGTTTTTCTTCTTGCGGGTGGGCTGGCGCAGTGAATTTGCACCTGTAGCGCGACTCACAGCTCTCTCCGTGAATAGATATCATATTCGTGTTCAGGGGTCAAACAACCCCTAGAAACGCCACCTTGAGGAAATCCGAGGTTCTGACTCAACTTCGAAAAAATGGGGTAGAGATGGTCACGCCTGGATGATAGCCAATACTCCGACTAGCATACTGGTGATGACTGGTCTTTGCACTGAAATAACCCTTCAGTCATGTCTTTTCGCAAAGAACAATACCTGGCTCACTTGTTCGTGCCGCCTGCATCATTTTCCTGATTACCGGTAGAAAATTCCATCCCAAGACCAGTCATCCATGGTGGGTGGACCCCAGCCTGCTGCCAAATGTCCATAGAATGGCCCACATTTTCCAAGTAAGGTCGAAACGTCAGACTTGGCTAGAAATTAGTCCCCAGGGGTAATCCAACCCGCTGAACATAAATGTGATGGTATTTCATTGCAATAACCCTTCTGACATGAGCTACGAGGGGCAGCACAAGCACGCTTTCAGGCCACAATGTGGCCACAAGTATATGCCTTCAAATGGCATATACTTGACTTATTTCCACTGCCAGACACACAGGCACGCGAATGAATGGAAAGCTGAAAAATGCAAAACATTTTCCGCGAGGAGGATCCGATCCACAAAGTCCCCCCTTGCCGTGCCATCCAGAACCCGTCGTGTTATCCACTGCGCCATCCGATCCGCTGGCAGTGGTCGTGAAGGGTTCGCTGACAAAAACATCACTCTTGCGTCGATGCATGCCAAGTGTGTTACCACATGATACTTACATTTTGACTTTAATCGAATCTATTTTGAGGCCTAATTAGTGACCACCTCATAAACTATGCATGCTCGAAGTTACAAGCAGAACGGAGCCCATTAAGGTTGTTAAAACCGCCCATTCTTGTCAAATTCTTTTCACTCAGTTTTTGACCTACCCAGAAACGCATAGCAAAAATGAAACCCATTTTTGTGACCCTTGTATGGACCCCTACAACAAGCAACAACCATTTCCAAAAAGCGCGCCATGACCTGAAAAACCTCCCTTGTCAGTATCACTCTAGCTGTTGTTGATCATGGTCTTCTTTAAAATAACACAGGTTGGTCCGGTAGGATTCATAGAAAAACTTTACAAGGGAGGTCATTTCAGGTCATGGCGCGCTTTTCAGAAATGGTTTGTTGCATGTTGTAGGGGTCCATATAAGGATCACAAAAATGGGTTTCGTTTTTGCTATTTTCTGAGGATGCCTGAAATTGAGTGAAAAGATTGTCAAGAAAAAGCGATTCCGAGCCATTTTTCTAAGCTCTTTTCTATTCCTAAGTTGAGTTTGCGTAACAAGTGAGACTTTCTTCGATTCTGCTCGAAAA
>MU913035.1:19021-34697 GCA_036418165.1 Cooperia oncophora
GCGTGTGACTCGGCTGTGACGCGACTGTCATCGCTGCCGCGTCACAGCCGAGTCACACGCAGCGCGGCTCACCCGCCCCACCGGTCTGCAATGATGAGCACCATACCTTTAAACTTCTTCCCTGAAATGAATATAACTTTGTTCCGTCAAAATAGTGCAAAGTTCAGGATAAAGATTCTCGGAAAGCTCTAGTCATTTTGGACGGCTCTAGGGAGTCCGCGTTCCTTTTTCGTCAAATTGAGGACGCTGTGAAGCAGACCAATTTCAAGCGACTAATGATCGAGCCATCGGTGAGGCATACTTAGGCATACTATTACTGAGGCATACTACATATTCTTCACTTTTGCCGTTGTCCTCTACAAAAGTTTTTTACAGTTTCTTCTACTTCTCTCTTCGTTGGATATTTCGGAAGTACATTTGGTGGCAAAGAAACTGCCTGTTTATCACCAGCAACTGGTTTTTCTCTTTTTTGTACGTACTATGTTGTACATCTGGCAGCTGTATTTGGAAATCTTGAAATAGACGGCAGTGGCGGTTGCATCGGCCTCCAATATGTATGGTTCCATTAAGGGAATTTGGAAACAGGAGGCATTTCAACTGCCTCTGGCGTCTGAGTGAACAGTCTGAAAGTCTTGTGGTCTTTTAGTTATCAAGGTTGGTCGAGGTTCTCGATTCATTCCGCACGACTATCGCTCGTGAGGAAATGATTCGTCTTCTACAGGTACGGCTGATCCACAAATTCTCGAAGAGCGTCGGCATATCAAAGGTGACGCGATGTTTTGGTCCCTTCATGAAATTGTGTCTGTGACTTGTAAAGACTAGTGATTTTCCAGGTGATGCTTTCTTCTAACGGTGATCAGCTAGCTCATCTAGCGATATCACAGCTGTGCCTTGGACGTGGTAAGTGATACTTCACCATGCACTGAGAAATTCAGCCAAATTTTGTCAGTGGTTGGTTGGAGTTTGCAGAAGTTAGACGTGGTAACCTCGTCATCCGGGCAGTTGATTAGGGCGGTCGTTAACGGGCCGCAGACGCGGCTGCAGCAGCGACCGCGTGCGTAGGAACTATTTGCTTTTTCCAGCCTAATTTAGTCATTTTTCCCTACTTTTCACTGTTTTGGCTGCTTTTTCCAAGATTAGCAGTTCCTTGTCTTCACAAGGTAAATTATAATTGGAATTTTATAACTTTTGCGAACAATTAAACGATTAAACAAACAATTAGACAAATGCCTAAAGAAAATCGCGAAAAACATCATTACGAGAGAAAATGAAAGAATCCGCGGGTTAATACACTTCATAAAGACAATAACGTAAATTATCTCGAAAAAAATAGGAAATGCAGTGAAAATTAGGGAAAAAAATTGCAAAATTAGGGTGGAAACAGCTGATCGCCACGTCGTGACGCGCTGCAGCCGCGTCGCGACACCTGGGGCAGGCTAATCAACTGCCCGGATAACGACGATAACCCATCAGCGATGATCTTCAAGCTGCGTTCATACTTCACTGCAGCGTCCACTAGGGTTTCAACGTCCGGCAGCTTTAGCTATTGGGAAGTATGGATATCGATCTAGCGCCTGCGGGCGTTCACCAGCGTCTGCTAGCGTTGGCCAGCGTCTATCAGCGTCCACCAGCGTCTCGAGCGCCTGGGAAGTATAGGTGTCGATCTAGCGTCTGCCAGCGTGACCAACGCCTACCAGCGTCAGGAAGGGAGGTCTATTACCCATCTATCTCCCCATACTCTAAAAGCTGTCCGGTACACTCCTGTCGCGCCATAGTCTCCTCTTCTGTACGCTGGTAGACGCTGTTGCACGTCAGCACACGCTGTTGACGCTAGACCAATACCCATACTTTCCAGTCCCTTGAGACGCTGGTGGACGCTGGTAGACGCTGAAAGGCGCTGGCGCTGGTAGACGCTGGCACACTCTGGACCGATATCTATAGTTCCCCGTTCGTTGACGCCTGCCGGGCGCTCGAACAGCTAGTGGACGGTGCCGCAAAGTATGAGCCTTACCGAGTTGACGAACCTCAATCATCAGTCGTTTTTAAGTTTTTGAGTCACCCGAGTCTAATCTCCCAACTTCAGGAGGTATGGTGTCGGATATGACAGATGTAGTTGAAAAAACTCCACAAGGAACGGTATTCATCCGACCATTAAGAAGTATAAGCACAGAAGAGATCGCGACCGCTTTGCGTTTGGAGGATGTGGAACACTATGTGCTAATTCCACCTGTCACAGTGAGTTTATGTTTCCAAATCATTTTCGTTGAACAAAGTCATCTAAAGGTATAAGCATCCGACAGATCTGATAATTTTCACTATTCGGAGTATAAATTGCACCTGTGTAAATGGCACTTAGGCTGCGTTTAGCGGCAGCTTCCACCAGCATCTATTAGCGTCCATCAGCGACCATTAGCGTTACGTGTCCGGCAGCGTGAGCTTCAGCAACTAGGAGAGCAGATTTTGGTCTAGCGTCTGCCAGCGTCCACCAGCGTCTACCAGCGTTTAATAGCATCTGCCAACGTCTCGACGCTGAGACGTAGGAGAGAAGCGGAGAGCTGGATTAAGCGTCGTGAAATTGCGGCGTGTGCAACCGCACCGTACAACTACACTACACCGTACATTAATTGCATAATTCTGTGCTTTAGCAGTTGTGCGGTGCGGTTGCACACGCCGCAATTTCACGACGCCTAATCCAGCTGTTTGCTACCCTCCTACTTTCCGATACTCTCTACTTCCGGGCGCTGGTGAACGTGGTAGACGCTAGCAGTCGCTAGATCGATATCTGTGCTTTCATAGTTGCTGACGCTGCCGGGCGCTCAGAACTCTATTGGTCGCTGGTGGTCGCTGGTAGACGCTGGTGGACGCTGCCGCAAGGCATGAACACAGCCTTACACATTGGACGCCGCGAACAAAAAAAAGCACTTATAATGTCGTTAAATTCTTAGTGGTTTCATGACATTGAGAAATTTCTACATCAGTCTAGAATCATGTGAACCCATAGACGAAGGTATGGATTGATATGCATGTCGATCAGTAGACGAACATAGGAAGGTGGAAGTTAAGTATCATCATACGCTGTAGCAGAATTACTGTTAGGAATCATGGACGCACCCCGGTGTGCGAAGGCTTACTGCACTAGGCAAAAAACCCATTATTCTCACAGTTGTTTTCCAAAAATGCTTGTGGCTGTTCTAAAACCTACTCCCGCTTCGGGTCGACATGACGAAGAGAGAATGGAGAGGGCTTCAAAAGCTGATAGGAAAGAAAGGGAGCTGCGTTATACCACGGGAGATCAAAGAGGAGACTTTGTAGTAGTGAACCGAGTGTGTGCTGGGGTTGAGTTGAGCTAATGCGACTACATCACAAAATAGGGTAATTGAAGCAGCCGCGTGTGAATACACTCCTTATCCCTGAGAAGGGGTAGGCGTGGCATGTGGACATGACACATTACGGTTTACTCGTGAGATATTCTAGTTTGAAACAGCTGTCATCTCGTTCTGTGCTGGACAGAGAGGCGAACATGATTGGGTCAAAATGAAGATGTCTCCCCAGAAACGCAGCCACTGCCACGTTTAGTTGAAGTACGCAGCCACGCCTACCACATCTCAGGGATTTTGAGTGTACGCATGGACTGTTTGACATTGTAAAGATGGAAAGATGGTGCTTATTATTATCCATGATAATCGCATCTCTTAAACCACCCTGCCTTATTTTTTGTGTTGCGGTGTTGCTGCGAGATGACATCATTGAATGCTGAAACATGATTTGCACTCAGTTACCAAGTAATGAGCTACAATTTGGCTAGGCGTTCCATGGAATGACGAAAAAGGAGTGAAAAAGTTTGCCATGAAAGGGTGGTTAAGACAAACCGTGGGTCATGTATAGGCTTACGTCCGCTATGAGCCAGCGGTGGTCACCAGTTGTACAGGAAGTGCTTTCCCTCCACACACGACTGTCGTCAACGTGCTAAAGAGCGCGCCATGACTGGTACGGCCTCCCTGGTAAGCCTAGCAATAGACCAGTGTCGTAGCAGAATTGGAGACAGGGTACAGCATCGTTGTGTGAAATACATAGGGGGTCGTACTTTTTCTCTGGGGAGGGGGGGGTCGTATTTGGTCGTTGGGAGAGAGAGGGGGGGGGGTCGTATG
Organism: Cooperia oncophora; assembly: GCA_036418165.1. Lineage (NCBI taxonomy): Eukaryota > Metazoa > Nematoda > Chromadorea > Rhabditida > Trichostrongylidae > Cooperia > Cooperia oncophora. Next base: position 23,170 of record MU913035.1, read on the forward strand.
TGCCTTTGAGAGAAATTCATCGCGTTCTTTGTCCGGTTGTTGATCTTTTCCGTAATTTTTACTGTTTCATGCTCACTATATACCCGCTCCGCCCCTGGACAGCAAAGAAGAAAATTTTCGGGAAATTCCGAAAAAGTGGTAGGAAGTTCGGGATATTCTTCCGTTTCACACTAGCTACATACCCCCTCACCCCTCCCCCGCCCCCTCCGTTTGACGGAAAATTTTTGGGTGAAAAAACTGGAGAATGGGGGAAATTTGTAGGTAGGTGTTAGAGAAGGGGGGTCGTACCGAGACCCTCATTTAGGTGGGGGGGGTCGTACGGATGACACCCTCTCTCAGAGACTTGGGGTCGCACCTGCACCATCACCGTAATGTGTGTTCTAAGCTTGATAAAAGTGAATGAAATCTGGATAGGGTCTAATAACAAAATGTTTGTGAATACATATTTCTCACGGAAAGTTCTTCAGTTGAGTTCTTTTTATTTTTCATTGCCATAATAATGAGTTGTCTTCGAATACCAAAAGAAATGAATAAGAGGGAAATGGAATTCCTTCTATTCCATGCGACAACTTTTGAGATTGGCGTCGAGATCCTCCCCGTGAGAAGTTCCTCCGAGCAGACTATAGTGGACACAGTTGCGGAAATTCTCCCAAAAAAACCCCTATTCGCAAAAACATGGATATAATCTTGGCGTCAAGGAAGAGCGTCCCTCATTAGATTGCATCATTGTGAAAGTTGTTGCTTTATTAGAGACATTGGGGTTGCATTCATGCGTGAGACTCCGCCCACCATTCAGTCTCCGCCCACACATCGTTAACAGCGAGAGCAGGACTACCTGTCATATGACAACTCATGGATTAATGTGTACTTTGAAAAAACTAAACACTTCCCTCTTACCGCGAAGAATGTAGCCTTGATATTCTTGTATAATTATTTTATTTTATTGTACTTCTTCACCACATAGTAAGTAAGGTACCTGGATTTTGACCTATTTTGCGTTATTTTTCATGTCTAGTTTTAAGAAAATCTCATAAAGTATACATACTTAACGCTATAGCTAGAACAGAGCTTAAGAAGATGGGCAAAATCGTCCATTCTAACAATTTATTTTTCCTCATTTTTTGGCGTTCCCAGTAGAGCTCACCAGGGAATTCCGTCCACTTACCATGGAACTTTAAGTGGAGACGTGTTGATAAAGTCAATAAGGTTATGCAAATATAAACAGCAAAACTGCAACCTGCATTTCACAAGCAACTTATGAGCAGGTAAAGTTTGTAATGGTGCAGTAGGGTGGAGGCTTGGTGGTGAGCTGTGAAGCATAAGCGAGGAATCGCATACGTCGAATCGAGTCGTGGTGGTTCAGTGGTAAGGTTCGACGTTCGACGACTCGATTCGACGTATGCGATTCCTCGCTTATGCTTCACAGCTCACCACCAAGCCTCCACCCTACTGCACCATTACAAACTTTACCTGCTCATAAGTTGCTTGTGAAATGCAGGTTGCAGTTTTGCTATCTATATTTGTAAATAACCTTATAGACTCTATCGATCTACCCAGGTCTCCATTCAAAGTTCCACGGTGAGTCGACGGACTTCCCTGGTCAGCAAAAATGAACCTCATCTGTGTGATCCATGTATTGACGCCTATATCATGTAATAAACCATTTCCAAAAGCTCTTAATGTCCTCAGCTACCTATTTGTAAGATGCAATTTGCAGTGTGACCAAGGTTATTGAAACAGTCCTTATAGGCAGTTGGCACGATAAATCCCAAGACGAGTAGGATTTTGGCACGATAAATCCCAAGACGAGTAGGATTAATACGCCTGGCAGGACGGAATTCCGCGACCCTGAGCAGGCGCTGCATAATGCCTTTTCCAAGGGAGGTGCCCTTATAAGGGCCCTATCAAGCCACAACATACGACCCAAACGCCCCACGCCCGCCCGCCCACAAATGGACGACCGTTCCTGACGCTCTAATCGATTCATTTGCTAAGCAAATTATGAAGCGAAGGGATTGGTATGAAGCGGCCGTGATGCTGCATGGATATATGGGTACACATATGCAGTCTACTTCGGTAGCGATTATTGGCAAGATTACAGGAAACTCGTCCAGAATCATTTTTAATACATTGAGAAGGGCTCCTTCTTGCAGGATTTTTACAGCGTCATTTCGCCGTTCTTTCCGGTCATTCTCGCCAATAATAGAGCCGCTATAGCATTTTAGCGCGAGACCAATCATCTGTGCCAACTGCACTTTAACTAGGCCTTGCGTTTGGATAGAATAAACTGCTGGACAGGTGAACTCAGAGTCAAATGTCCGCCATCTATACAAACCTGAGCGATTGGACAAAATAGGAACATTACTTTTAAATTTGATAACTGCCTAAGCAAACTTATTTTTCAGTAATCCGCCACTCTTCTCTATTATGTCTATGAGCAGCGGTCTCAAAAGTGCGCCATTCATACGAATGTACGTCATAAGTATTTCTGGGAATTTAATTAAGGATGGTTTCAAGGTAAGCAGTATTACTTTGGTTCATCTCAAAATTTTTCTTACGAAGAGCAGATGACAATGGTTTTTCATGCCCGAAGATGACCAAGTGAATTAGAGAGATTGCTTTCCAGAGCACCGTGCCGAACATACTGGGTGCAGTTAGCAAAATCCATACCCGCGAAGGCAGCCGCTTTTGTTCCCTTTGCGAATATTCGTTTTCTGGAGAAGGCATGTTTATGTATAGCGTTGTTCAAGAACATCATGAAAGACCTCCCATCCTTCTCTACTAACATCTTACCCTTTTCAGTTTAGTTATTTCAGTTTCGAGTAGTTTAAGTAGTATTATTGCCTCATCCAATTAGAGAGAAAGAGGAACCAATTCTCGAGCACCATTCTGTTTTAAGTTCGAATTCTACTGTGATTTTTAAGATCTGCCAAATAACTTGTCCCCCCCCCCTTTATAATTCCTTGTGTGGTTTTATAATAGTCTTAAGAGCTGTCGTTTTATAGAATAATCGCGTGTTTTGTTTTATTGTTGAGTTTTATTGTTGCTACAATTTTAGTTCCGTTTTATAATCTCTCGTTACTCAATGTTTTATTCGACCTACATTAACGAATAAATTTTTGAATTGGCTGCTATTTTTTTGGTATAGAATCTTAGGAAGCATGGTCTATTCTTCATTAAAGTGACGCGAAGGAAGCTATTTGCAGCTTTATCCCATATCCCTGCAGATATGTTGCTTGTTGTTAGGAGGCGGTGATTCACCCGCACTGGCCAAAGGCGGAGTTTGTGAAATGGGCGGAGTCTGCTATGATTAGAAGGGCTTCCGCGAGACCTTAGCTCATGTAGATCTCCTTATCGTGTGACAGACCGATTGATTTAGGACCTTAGTCTAATTTCACCTGACCTAAGGAATCCGTTCTCAATGTCGCTTCCTTTCTTGTTCTTCTTTGAACTTAAGAACATCCGAACTCGCCCTGGGAAAGCTATAAGAATTTTGTGGGGATTGGACTAACTGGGCATCATTTATCTTTTCATTTGTTCATGGTACTTATTGTGTAGAACACCTGAAGAGTGCACTTAAAAAGAAAATGCGAGCTTCAGAAAGATGGTGGAACGACAATGACCAGTAAATCCGGTAAGGTGCCACGGATGACGTCATGACTGCCAAACCTGGAGCGAAGTATGATAACTTGGCCTATTCTAAAGGCAGAGGTACATGCTTGCACGGAAAAGCCTTGTCTCGCAGTTACACTCTTCCAACACCTCTATGTGGGAGTCGCATGCATGGCGCAATACACAGGGGTTGTCAATCGGCACCAAATCAGGGAACTCCTAGTAACTTCGGCAGAAAGATGTTCTGGTAGCATGCTCGAAGTTCTAACGACCCTGGAAAAATGATATTGCGCAGAGGAGTGCGTTTTTCGTGTAACTGTCCACTACAGCAACGGGAAATTTTGGAATGGTGTGCGCAGGAAGAAAGCGAAGTGCTTCATGTGAAGGGGCATCTGGATTCGGGGCATTGCTTTTGGTTTCTTGAGAGATCCCATACAGAGAAAGTTATGGCTCTTCGAAGCATGTAAACTTGTAGGTCACACCACAGCTCACCAACGAAGATATTTCTTTGGGACACAGTGTAGTTCGCTGCGGACGGTTGGACGTGTCAGGCGGGATTAGTTTGGCGCGGTGCCAAACCCGTTCTCCATCAGTTGTTAAAGAGAGCAAATGATATGACAGTATGCATATCGTCGTATTAAACTTGTTTTTATCACACTTTTGTCGCCTGCTCGCTTCGCAAGACAGCAAAGAACGGCTTTGACGGGGTACCACACTCGTACTACTTGGCACGTACAACCGTCCGCAGTGAAGTAGAGTTTATGTGTGCCACATTTCCCAACTCCTCACCCTCTTACCTACCTCAAAGGCAGAAGGGTACCGATAGATCTCCTTGGCGTGTAATGATGAATATACGCGATCAGCCAGAGAGAACCGGCCTACTCAGCAGTTCCTTACATGATGTTTTCCAGCGAAAAATGAATCTGTAAGCATCATCAAGGCATCATACCCATACCCACCCGTACTTCCTTAACAGACCACGCCCCAAATGGCCCATCGGTCAGCAATTGACCATGATCGGATCAGCTGTTTTCACCGATCATCTGCGACGGAATGACGCTTTTTCACCTTTTTCAGGATCCCTTCCAAAGAGGTCAGCTCCTACTGGTAACCAAAATCTCGAACAGTTTATGTTTTTCTCGCAATGAGTGCCCGTTTTGGGGTTTCAGACTTTACTATTTTGGCTTTTTTCGCTTAGTTACCGCGAATTATTATTCTTGCACTGACGCATCATGAAAATGTCGTTAGTATGTGTGTCCCTGCTTCCGTTAAGGACTCTTAGACGTGGAATTTGCTACCGCTTGAAACAATTCGTCTCCATATTTCCTTTGCAGTTGCCCTGATTTTTTTGAAATCGACCTTTGACCAGCGATAATTGATCTGAGGCGCGGACTCGTACAACTTCTGACTGGAACGGTTAATTCGAGCTATTTTGGGCGTTTTCGACCGTTTCGTCCGTTTTTGCTTACGTCGTACTATTTCCGTTGCTTCTGCCCTTTCCCTACAAAAGATCGCAAAATTATCATCCCAACTGCCTCCAGTTCAGCACCTTCCCAGTCTTTGTAAAAATGATTTTGGAACTTGAGCAAGCAATTTTTTCGAAAAGAGGCATGGCTCACTTTCTGCCAGGTTTTCTCTCCCCTTCGACTTTTTTGCGGCTTTAAGAACTTACTCGAGAATCAAGTTACTGGATCTGCCATCTCAAGTACTTGTCGCCGCGTTCGGGTGTCCCGCAGTTATTTGTGCAACCCCTTGCTAATCTTCACTTTTTGCCCCATCTGTGGGCTGCTTTAGAAGCGAATCGTGAATTTTTGTCTGCTGCACTACCAACGGTGGGCGGGCGTAGCATAGGTCAAGTGTACTCTTTACATCTTGTCCCATGCCCTACCCATCCCAACCCGACCTCTCCAAGTTGTTCTTCAAGGCGAACCAAATTTCTGGACAAACAGGCACAAACAAACAATCAAACAAATCAGACAAAACAGACAGACGTAGCTGACTATATATAGCAGCTGATTATTTCAGTTGATATTTTTTTGAACTTTTCTGGAGTCTTTTAGTGCATTCTGGTTGGTACATTGCAGTACTGCGCCCCCTTTAAAGACTGTACAATCATCTTCGTAGATCTTACTCCTCATTAAGTGTAAGGCGAATGGCCCACAGCTGCAGTAATGTGCCGCTTTCGTCACTCGAAAGTACACGGAAACGTTGTTGGAGTGTGGTGGTACCCGGGTGGGGCCTCTATACTCCGCTCATGCGGCCGCACGGGTGCAAACGCGCTACTTGTCTGAACCATCTCACTTCCTTACTTCTCTATGGTTTGAGCTGCGTTCATAGTTGGCGGTAGCGTCCACCAGCGTCCACCAGCGATCCACTACGTTCGAAGGCGTCCAGCATAGTGCCATGAACCAGGAAAGTTATATTTATATATTCTGTTCTTTCGCCCCCAGCGTACCGAAGCTAGGAGGTATAGGTGTCCCCAATGTAACGTCTACCAGCGTCTACCCGCGTCCCAGCCACAGCGTTCGTCAGCGACGGAGTAGAGAGCATGGGGAAGTAGGCGGGTAGCAAACAGCTAGATTAGGCGGCGCGAGACTGCGGCGTGCAACCGCACCACAAAACTGGTAGAGCACAGAATTATGCAATTTGATGTACGATGTAGTGTAGTGATCTTGATCTCCGGGTGGCTGTATTGATCTTGAGATAATTACCTCATACATATCCAATATTCCCCTCACCGCCTCCCACATGTTACCTGGAGCAAGGGGTGGGAAGTCGTAATATCACGAACTAGCCTTGTTCTCGGAATGTTTCCGAAGGCGTTCAGGGTAGTTTTGGCAGTACTAAATCGTCTAAGATATTATGGACAACTTCAGAAGGATGGAAACTGCGTTCTGAGAGTTCTATACATAAATTTTTTCCCCTTCGTCTGAAGGGTAATAGTATTATGAGAAGGTCTATGCTACGGTAAATCCTATAAGATTGAGAAAAGTGCCATCATTAGTTTTTGTTGTAGTTGGTAATAAACCCGCTTGTTCGTTTTCAGTTTTCCAATTCGGACAGTTTTCTTTTCTGAAGAGAGCGAAGGCGCTTGATTATAATATCATCCTCTAGATTTATCTGTGTTCATCTTCCGAATCTCCCCAAACCTCATATATCTATTTATATTAACTGTATTAAGTCCCTGTTTTATGCGATTTTCCCCGATCACGACCACTTCAAGCCTCTGACTTCACATGCAATTACTTTGATAGGTTTTCTAGAAAAGGGACACAAATGACTCACAACCAGTGAAGAATAAGGTTTCATCGAATCCATAAACTGAGGGATGTACCGAAAACTACCGATCAAAAAAGTTTCCTTAACAGCGATATGGTCCAGAGGTCCAGAATTCATTTCATGGTTGACGTCACTGAGCTGCACAAGCTTAGCCCGTGAACTCGTGAGGCTCAGGGATCCCTTACAGACCATTCTAACAATGGGGGCAGGAGGAGGATGCATTCGATATCAACGCAATCAGACCGGGCAGCGTCGAGAGGGCGAAATGAGCACGCCTCCGACTACCTATTCTCAGCAACGTTCTGGGAAAAAAACAAACATTGGGGGGAAACGGCCCCGGTGGGACCATTCCATGCGTTTTGACACCGTTTCGACTGATTACGACGATGACAACTGTACAGCATGTACAGCGTACGTGAAAAAGTGATGGAGCAAGGGGAGGGGGGGGGGGAGGAGGCGTAACTGCTCGTCAATGGGAGAGGGGCGTAGTCCTGTTCAAGAGAAATTCGAAGAAATCCGTCGCGTTGCGGAAAAATCTTTATATTCTTTATATCTTTATTCACAGTAGTTCACTTTTCGCGGATGGTGCGAAACTGTGGGGGAGGGGGTGATTCCCGAGTTTTTCCCAGCGGCAAGACCTGCCCTGACCCCGATCCCTCTTACTCGTAAAAATTTCCCATTGTGCCACCTAACAAACTTCGATGGTTCTTCTTTGCTACTAGTTAGTTAGTTTCACTGTCATTATTATTCGCTAGGGAGCCATTTCAATAAGCACGTCACCCATGAAAGCTATAATTATCATCCGGTCCATTATGAGATTACCTTACTTTACCTCAGTTAATGGGTATGGCTGGTGAATGAATGATTCGATGAAGGGCTCGGATTGCAACTGACGGTGCGAATAGCTATGTTGAAGGAGTCGTCGTTTACGGCTATGGCTCGAACTCTCCTCCCTCCTTTCGCAGCGAAATTGTTTCAATCAGCTCACTCATTCTTCGACCCTTCCGACATTCGTCGTCGGCTATGTGGTCGCCCGATAGACACTCCTTTGCTAACAATATTAGCTTGAGTGTGCACTTCAAAGCTTACTTTCACCAGATTCTCATCACTTCCGTCAATTTGAGATGCGTTACAACTTCTTACCGAACTCTATTCAGAATCCTTTCAGAACTTCGATTTCATAAGAACATTCTATCGTGTAGGTGATCTATAAGCTAATACTCAACAAATACTGGAACATTTTGAAATGTAGTAGCCTCTAGCAGTATGGGCGCTATTCTCTATCCAATTACGGCACTCTCTTGCTTCATGTGCATGCCTCTAGCACAGCCGCGAATAACAAGGTCCCCGCTCCCTCTTCAAGTTACTTATTCGTTAGTCTCTTTTCCAGTTATATTGTTTGCAGTGACTCTTCCTAAGCCGGAAAAAGCCGATACCATCGTTTCCAACGTGATCTCTAATTTTAATTTCCTCTCTTCTATCCGTATACACTCGGAACGGGAGGGATTTCAGTCGTTAGTCGTTATTTACGTAACCCTCGCCTTAGAAATCTGCTTCAGAATCAATTACGTTACTTACGCGTCCAAGCGACCAACAAAACCGTCGTTCTTTCGATTGCCCACATTCTTGCCTAGCATTCCTCCTCTTCTTCTCATTTCTATATGTACGTTTATACGAGGGGGTCTTCCAATGAATTCTCGGTATAGGTATGAAGGAAAGGGCAGAAAATTCTTAATAGAATTTATTTTACATTGTGGTCCCCCATTACCTCAATACACTTGTTAGCTCGGGAACTAACTTTTCAATACCCTCTAAAAATATTTTTCTTCCTTGTCCCCAAAATGTGCGTTAATTGCCGCCTTCAGCTCTTCATCGTCAGAAAAACGCTTTCCACGAAGATCTTTTTTAGCTGGGAACAAGAAGTAATCACTAATCATTTTTTCCAATTTTCTTTTCATTTTTCCATTTTCTTTTCATTTTTCTCATTTTTTTGATCAGTAATCATTTTCTCAACATTGTCGCATCAGTCATTCTGGTCTTCTTTCACCAAGGATAACTAGAATAGCATTGATGATAACTAAATGAAATTTTGTATTTATACCCTCAGGGAGTGTCGTTACCTATTGAAATGATTTAAATTCCTTCGTCACTGCTAAATTACCCGATAACGAGAATACTTCGAACGGCCCCTGTACATGAAGCTCGCTTGTGCTTATCATCGGTGTAGTCATGTGGTTTGAGGGCGATGACAAAGATAATTGACACGTCAGTAATTACTGCAGTACCATTATAAATAAAAGCCTCTAGCTTAATCATACTCTGGCTCGAATATCGAGTAAGCACTAGGACTGTGCACCAACTCTTTTTGGTGTTTTCTGGGGCCGACCTGACACTTATAAAAAACTAGAATATCCCAAGCTCATGATTTTGGTTACGTCATCAAATGAGCGCATTTTCTATAGATTTTCGTATATTTTTTTCTAATTCCATGCACCCGTCTGTTGATTGTGTACGAGGCTTCGCCGCCTAGCGCCTGTCCGTATGACGTTGCCTTTGCCATAGGAGGACGAGGATTTGCATTGCGCGAACATAACTATCGCTTCAGTGAGCAGCCCCATAATTAGGGGATAGCATCGCTCCTGTGAAAACTACATCAAGGGGGGCGTATTTTCAGTTTTCGGTAGGGGGATCTCCTACTTGACTTGCTCGATACTTCTATTGGAGATTTTTACCTGTCGCTGACTTCTGGCTTCTTAGGCAGATGGCTTTGTTGTTCCTGATAGTGAACAGGATGGTTGTCCATCTAATGCACCCCCGCTTCCGCGCTTCTCCAGTCGGATGGGGGGGGGGTCGTTTTTCAAGTTTCCCCTTGAGGTGAAGTGCCCATCTGCAACGATGTGATAAGAACTAGTCCGGAATGTGAGTTAATTAAAGGCACGCTCCGCGTTCATTTGATTTTCTGACTTATTTGGACATGGTAACCTTGTCCGCAAGAGCGGCTCTGAGGATGTACCATTTGAGGCTCAAAAAACGTGAGGAAAGCGGGACCCGCTGGCGAGGAAGTCACCGCCCTCCCACTGGTTACGGCGACGCCCAACTTTCATTTCTGAAGGCTTCCTAGTGGTGCGATCGTTCCGCTACTAGCCCTCTCGTGGTGGGTGTGAGGTGATAAAACTAAGAGCTGACAACAACAAGTGGGAACTCGTCCAATCCATGCCGTTTCTTCACCCCATGCACATAGAAGCGAGTCCAACTATGATGGGGTTTTAATGTCATTCGAGCAATTTCTTGCTTTTTTTCTTCATTTGTGTTATCAGCCGACTGTATTGTCATGTAGCTTGATCCGCAATACTACCATTCTCGAAGGTGAAGCGTGCCTTTTATTAGCCCACCACGGAAGATCCAGCGGGATGTGGTGGGCGTGGCTGCGTACTCAAAGCAGTGGTTGTCCTTTTAGTGATATATTTTCATTTCGATACGAATGTGATCATGTCTCTGCCCAGCATTGAACAAGATGACAGTTGTCTCTACAATGAAGTATCTGACGAGTAACTCACTCTATGCCGTTTTTAGATACCACGCCCACTCCTTCTCAGGGATGAAGAGTGTATATTGAAGACATTTCCGCGACCAACTATTACGGGTAGAGGACGTTCAGTCATGAACCTTTAGCCTATAAGTGACCCCGAGAAGAAAAACCGAAAAAATATTTTGAGAGCACTTTTAATGGAGACCCTTCCTTCTACAGTCTCATCGTACGAGTTTTCTGGACCTGATGTCGAACTGGCAACATGCCATCTATATGTAACCCCTGGTTCACGAATCGTTTCTTCCCTCCTTCAGTACTGAATGTAGTCCAACGCTAGGAAAAAGAAGGAAAAAGAGCACTGGAACAAATTTATAATAGGAAGTAGCTTTGAAAGCTTAATCACCAAATTAGTATTACTGTAAGCAATGCACGACGAACTTTTGCGCCAGTGCACTTGCATCGCTGATGAATTGAAGCAGCGTCAAGACGCATCTTGCCTTACGGGGTGGACTGCTATTGATTGCTTGTTTACAAAAAAGGCATTCACTAAAGCAGAACGACTCGTGAGCTTGCAAATGTCGGCACAATACTCGTACTACGACGCTGCAAACAACAGAACTCATACACGTAAATCACTGCGTAAACTATTGTCTTGTGGCCTAAAAACATTAAAACCGTTTAAGGTCTGTTGGCTTTTTCTCGCGAATTCAAATGACCGAAGTGGTACGCTCCTTGCCAGTGCGGATCTGGATGCCAAATGGACGGAGGCATTTCACGGATCACTTGATCGCGGGAATTGTCTTTAAATGAGTACGGCGCGAGAACCGAAAATAACATTGGTTGGTCAATAATAACGCGGCCAAACTAGCCGTGATCCAGGGCACATCATCTTTAGGGAAGCCTCATTAGGGGGTCGTATTTGGTAGCAGGGGAGGGGGTGGGGTCGTATCTGCCTTCTGAGAGACAATTTGCAGCGTTGGGGAAAATTTTCCCGGCTGTTGACTTTTCGCGGCTTTTCCCCTTCCACGTAAGCTGTATACCCTATTGGCGCTCACCCGCTCGACAGCAAAATTTTTTTGGGGAAGAAGTGGGAAAATTTTCGGGTGTT